>BLSH010163069.1:1293795-1310195 GCA_018402905.1 Glandirana rugosa
AAGCTTGGGATATTTTATTATAACCTAACCCTGCTTTAAACTTCTCCACAACTTTATCCCTTGCCTGTCTGGTGTGTTCCTTGGCCTTCGTGATGCTGTTTGTTCACTAGGATTCTCTAACAAACATCTGAGGGCTTCACAGAACAGCTGTATTTATACTGAGATTAAATTACACACAGGTGGACTCTATTTACTAATTAGGTGACTTCTGAAGGCAATTGGTTCCACTAGATTTTAGTTAGGGGTATCAGGGGTTATTTGTATTTGAGAACAATTTTCCTTCCACTACACAATTCTGTGCCACTTTGTGTCGGTCTATCACATAAGATTCCAATAAAGTACATTTACGTTTTTGGATGTAACATGACAAAATGTGGAAAATTTCAAGGGGTGTGAATACTTTTTCAAGGCACTGTAGAAGAAAGAAAGCCTAAAAAAAGGAAACAAATGCAGCCATCGCATCTAAGCATTTTTAAGTTGCAATATAATAAATATTTGCTTTTGGTTTACTGCTTTGATTTACAGGCAGTCCCCTAGTTATGAACATCCGACTTATGAACGACTCCTACTTACAAATGGAGGGAGACAACAGGAAGTGAGAGGAAATCTCCCCCTAGGAAGGGAAATTCACACCTGTAAGAGTTATTATGGGAAAAAGGTGTCTCCACTGATGCTTTATCACCGAGGTTTGTTTCCACAACAACCCAACATTTTCAAAATCCAATTATCATTGGGACAGAAAGTGAGGCGAAATCTTCTGAACAGAAACATAGACAGCAAAACAAACATTACAGGGGTGTTAACCCTTCCTTATGATATCCAAAAAGCTTAAAAATATTTGTTTTGGCTGCAGCTACACTTAAAAAATGTACATGTTCCGACTTACAAACAAATTCGACTTATGAACAAACCTACAGTCCCTATCTTGTTTGTAACCCGGGGACCGCCTGTATAAACTTTGGCAAGGCCCTTTTTTTCCAACACCAAAATGTATAACCGAGGCACAGCAGGTGTAACTCACCTACGTGAGAGATTTTACACATTGTTTGAAGACAACGGCCATATTTGCCCATGTGAAGGATGGGAGTGACAACTATATTGTCTTGGGACATTACTGCCTTTGTCTGCCACATAGGCTTCTAGGTGAAAGGCTGCACAGGTGTCAGAGCCTTTTGTGATAGAGACATGAATCATCAGTGGAATGCGATTTACAACTATCCAGGTATGATGCAGATTAAAGGTACTCTGATGTCATTATGACTCTCGCACCCAAACAGTTCTGTAACTGTAGCCACGTACCCTCTTTTCTTTCACATCCTTTGTCATGTGTCTGAACATCATAGGGGACAAAGTTATAACTGACTGTGGCCATTCATACATGTAGATGTAAACCTAGTCACTGAAGTCCCATATAAGTTTTAAAATGTCAGTGTCATCTCAGAAGGCTAATAGTTGTTCGTCACCACTGGACTGTAATGTTGGAGATGTTACGTACACCCCTCACATTTTTGTAAATATTTTATTCTATCTTTTCATGTGACAACACTGAAGAAATGACACTTTGCTACAATGTAAAGTAGTGAGTGTACAGCTTGTATAACAGTGTAAATTTGCTGTCCCCTCAAAATAACTCAACACAGCCATTAATGTCTAAACCACTGGCAACAAAAGTCAGTACACCCCTAAGTGAAAATGTCCAAATTGGGCCCAATTAGCCATTTTACCTCCCGGGTGTGATGTGACTCTTTAGTGTTACAAGGTATCAGGTGTGAATGGGGAGCAGGTTTGTTAAATTTGGTGTTATCGCTCTCACTCTCTCATACTGGTCACTGGAAGTTCAACATGGCACCTCATGGCAAAGAACTCTCTGAGGATCTGAAAAAAAAAATGTTTCTTTACATAAAGATGGCCTAGGCTATAAGAAGATTGCCAAGACCCTCAAACTGAGCTGCAGCATGGTGGCCAAGACCATACAGCGGTTTAACAGGACAGGTTACACTCAGAACAGCGCCTCGCCATGGTTGCCCAAAGAAGTTGAGTGCACATGCTCAGCTTCATATCCAGAGGTTGTCTTTGGGAAATAGACGTATGAATGCTGCTAGCATTGCTGCAGAGGTTGAAGGGGTGGGAGGGGTCAGCCTGTCAGTACTCAGACCATACGCCGCACACTGCATCAAATTGGTCTGCATGGCTGTCATCCCAGAAGGAAGCCTCTGCTAAAGATGTTGCTCAAGAAAGCCTGCAGACAGTTTGCTGAAGACAAGCAGACTAAGGACATGGATTACTGGAACCATGTCCTGTGGTCTGATGAGACCAAGATCAACTAATTTGGTTCAGATGGTGTCAAGCGTGTATGGCGGCAACCAGATAAGGAGTACAAAGACAAGTGTGTCTTGTCTAGTCAAGCATGGTGGTGGGAGTGTCATGGTCTGGGGCTGCATGAGTGCTGCCGGCACTGGGGAGCTACAGTTCATTGAGGGAACCATGAATGCCAACATGTACTGTGACATACTGAAGCAGAGCATGATACCCTACCTTCAGAAACTGGGCCGCAGGGCAGTATTCCAACATGATAACGACCCCAAACACACCTCCAAGAGGACCACTGCCTTGCTAAAGAAGCAGAGGGTAAATGTGATGGACTGGCCAAGCATGTCTCTGGACCTAAACCTTATTGAGCATCTGTAGGGCATCCTCAAAGGAAGGGTGGAGGAGCGCAAGGTCTCTAACATCCACCAGCTCCATGATGTCGTCATGGAGGAGTGGAAGAGGACTCCAGTAGCAACATTTGACGCTCTGGTGAACTCCATGCCCAAGAGGGTTAAGGCAGTGCTGGAAAATAATGGTGGCCACACAAAATATTGACTCTTTGGGCCCAATTTGGACATGCATATGATGTTCACTACTTTACATTGTAGCAAATTGTAATTTCTTCAGTGTTGTCTCATGAAAAGATAGAATAAAATATTTACAAAAATGTCAGGGGTGTACTCACTTTTGTGAAATACCGTAGTCATGTTTTCAGTTCTAATGAGTGTCGGGGAGATGCCCCAACATCTATATCCACATATAATGGCATTTTAGTATCTCTTCCCAATTTGACAAGTCACATTTGTATGACTAATCCCTGGTGGACAGGGTGAAATGCATCAGTCACTCGCCCTGTGATGACAGGTGGAGGCGGCCACGACATCCCCCCTCAGTCTCCTCTGCTCCCTGGCTATGTCGGTCAGGCTTCCCATGTATCTCCCAGCCATATGTCTGCTCCATCCTCCTCCTTCCTCCTCATAGGCCAATAGGATAGCTTCTCCTTTTGGACAATCAGGAAACGGGTCTCACGACCCACTTCCTGATTAGCGGGGAGAAGTTTCAGTGTGAAAATAGCAAATTTTCATTCACTATTGTCACACAACTGGGTGGGCTCGGAGCGCAGTGCCCTGCACCCTAAGCCCATCCTTTTTTGAAGCCGATTAGAGCCTCAGCTCTAAGCACGTGCGTCAAAGAAAACACCCCCCCCCCATTGGGATCCATGCGTACAACGCCCTGCATGTAGATTAGGGGGCCGGATGCATGGATGGGGGGGCGGTGCCTGTGCACCCCTAATGGACGGGCCGCCAATGCCTTTAGCCGTGTAAATTGAAGAATTAACCCCTATGCAGATTTCCTGACACCAGTGATGGTTTGATGTAACTAGAACAGGGCAGGGGCGGATCCAGAGTCGAGTCTTGGTAGGGGCACTGCCAGAAAATAAGGTGTTGCTTACAGAACCAATGCCTGGAAATGGAATCCTGTCAGACGATGTCACTATTCTTCCCTCCTATGCGGCTGGGAGGAAGTTACCTATTAAAATGATGCCACTTCCTCTCAACGCAGAGGTAGGGAAGAAGTAGGAAAGAATAGTTAGACCTGCCAACCACAGCGATGAAAGGGTTAAGACCAGCTGTGACAGTGGCGCTGGTCTTAACACTTTTATCAACTTCACGGGAGATCTTTGTGAACTCCCCGTGGGTCTCCTCTTGTACTACAGCAGTGGTCCCCAACCTCTTAGGCACCGGGGACCGGCTGCATGGAAGAAAATGATGCAAAGGCCCGGGGGGGGGGGGGGGTGTATGCGTTTCTTCTTGGGCAATTTGTCGTGGCATTGGCTGGTGTTGGCGCTTCAATCATTGCACCACTCTGGTTGATATGGTGTCAGGATGACAACTCACCATAATGCAGAATCAGTGGGAGCCCTGAGAGTGTCACATGCCACTGTCGCCTGCCACCAGATGTAGCTTGTCACCACTGTCGCCTGCCACCAGATGCAGCTTGTCACTTTACATCATCACCTGCCACCAGATGCAGCTTGTCACCATTGCCTGCCACCAAATGCAGCTTGTCACTTGCCAAGTCACCTGCCACCAGATGCAGCTTGTCACATGCAGCGTTACTTGCCACCAGAGACAGATTGTCACTTGCCACGTCGCCTTCCACCAGATGCAGCTTGTCACTTACCACGTCACCTGCCTTCAAATGCAACTTGTCATGTCACCTGCCACCAGATGCAGCTTATCACTTGCCACATAACCTGTCTTCACATGCAGCTTGTCACTTGCCACGTCACCTGCCTTCATATGCAGATTGTCACTTGCCATGTCGCCTGCCTTCAGATGCGGATTGTCACTTGCAACCGTTGCCTGCCACCAGATGCAGCTTGTCACGTCACCTGCCTTCAGATGCAGCTTGTCACTTGCCACGTTACTTGCCACCAGATACGGATTGTCACTTGCCACGTTGCCTGCCACCAGATGCAGCTTGTCACGTCACCTGCCTTCAGATGCAGGTTGTCACTTGCCACGTTACTTGCCACCAGATACGGATTGTCACTTGCCATGTAGCCTGCCATCAGATGCAGCTTGTCACGTCACCTGCCTTCAGATGCAGCTTGTCACTTGCCACGTTACTTGCCACCAGATGCGGGTTGTCACTTGCCACGTCACCTGTCACAAGATGTGGATTGTCACTTGCCAGTGGCTGTGTCCCAGAGTGAGGGCCGTCAGTGAGAGATGATGTAATCTCTTTGCTGCCCACGGCTGCACAGAGAGGGCGGAACTGCAGTGATGCAGGGCGGGTGGTGAGAGATGATGTCATCTCTCTGCTCGCTCACTCGCCCGCTCACTAGCCTGCTCACCCACCGCTCACTTACTGGCTTGCCTGCCCAACCTCTCACCGGTCGACCCACTCACTGCTCTGCCCGCCCGCTCACTATTCTTGTGGAGTGGCGATTGCCTCGTTACCCCCCCACCCCCTTGTATCCACCCCTGGAACAGGGACGGACCTTCAGATGTGGATTGTCACTTGCCACATCACCTGCCTTCAGATGCGGATTGTCACTTGCCACGTCACCTACCACCAGATGCAGATTGTCGCTTGCCATGTTAACTGCCACCAGATGAGGGTTGTCTCTTGCCACATCACCTGCCACCAGATGCAGCTTGTCACTTGTCATGTCACTTGCGGATTGTCACTTGCCACTTATCAGTGGCTGTGTGCCAGAGTGAGGGCCGGCAGTGAGAGATGATGGAATCTCGATGCAGGGCGGGCGGTGAGATGCAACCAGATGCAACTTGTCACTTTCTACGTTACTTGCCACCAGATGTGGGTTGTCACTTGCCACGCCGCCTGTCACAAGACGCGGATTGCCACTTGCCAGTGGCTGTGTCCCAGAGTGAGGTAATAAATACCTGGAAGAGTTACAGATACATATTACATTACATGCATACATTAAACAAAAACATATCTGATGCTAGATCCACTTTATGAACTGCATTTTATTCATATGCTGTTTAGAGAATCAGAAGAGGGGGGAACTAAAGTAGAATATTTAAAATCTCTAACAATCTTTTTTTTTTCTTCTCTTAGACATGCTGGATGTGTCTTTGGCCAGAGTAAACTGTGCGGATTGGACAGATGTGTGCAGTAAGGAGAATATTACCATCATCCCTGTGATAAAGATCTACCAGACTGGACAGGAGCCATTTATGTACACGGGAATGATGGGAACCGATGAACTGGCCAACTTTCTCATGCTGTGAGTGTTTAGTGTTTGAGAGAGCCAGTGCAGGGTTGGTAGTTCTTTCGTTTAATAACTTGCTATCTAAATGTTGCTAAATTCACTGTTGTTTGAATTCATTAGTTTTTTTGTTTTTTTTTGCGTGGATTTAAAGCATATCTCATCCAAATTAATGAAAACGAATACAGACACCCCATCACAGGACTTGTAAGCTGCAATATATTACATTTTTGTTTTTGTGTTTGGATATGCTTTAATGAATCACAGAATCTGTGTAAAAGTAGAAGTCCACCCTAAAACTAAAATCCTTGCATCTATAGACATGAACGATCTAACACTAACCCATCTAGCCAAGGGTAGGCAACCTGTGGCCCTCTAGCTGTTGTGGAACTACATTTCCCATGAGGCATTGCAAGGCTGGCAGTTACAATTACTCTCAGAGGCCTGATGAGACTTGTAGTTCTGCCACAGCTGGAGGACGGCAGGTTGCCTACCCCTGCATCTAGCCCTGTAAAGAAGAAATCACTATACATACCTTTTCTGAAGCCGATCCGACCCAATCTCCAGCGGCGGAAGTTCTGCAGAGGACGCGGCCGACAACGGCTGTGAAATGAATGAGGAGCGATGTCACCCATAGACTTACTATGGGGCTTCCGTTGTTGGCTGTGTCCTCTACACAGAAGCCATGGCTGACAGCTGAGCGTGGGATCGGGGCGGAGCGGCTTCAGAAAAGGTATGTATAGTGATTTCTTCTTTACAGGGCTAAATAGGTTAGTGTTAGATCGTGGGTGTCTATAGATACAGAGATTTTAGTTTTAGGGTGGACTTCTACTTTAATGTCTGCCAGTAACTAAAGGGTAGGTCACCCTAAAGCTTCGTACACACAGTACGACTGGACGTCCAAAATCGTATGTTGGCTGTTGTATCTCACGTACTGACGTGCACTAAGCGATCGTACGACCAAGCCGAACATAGTGACGTGTTACAAGCGTATAAATAGGAAGATCAGGTGAATGTGATTTGTGAATTGGGAACCTGGGTTTCCCAGAACGGACACTTCCGGGCGTTCCTGACTTCTGAGCATGCGTGTTTTGCACATATAACTTTGTTGGCCCAACTTCTCTGTACACGCGGTACAACGATCGTACCCCAACTTCTCGTACGACCACTTGTACAACCAAAGAACGAGTTCAGAGACGGGTAACAAAAATGGTGAAAGGTCTGGGGGATAAAACATATCAAGAGCGACTTCAGGAACTTAATATGTACAGTCTGGAGGAAAGGAGGGAGAGGGGAGACATGATTGAAACCTTTAAATACCTCAAGGGGGTGAATAAGGTTCAGGAGGGCAGTCTTTTCGATATGAAACCAAAATCAAGAACACGGGGACCTCAAACTAACTGGGGGGAAGTTCAAAACTAATCTTAGAAAGTATTATTTTACTGAAAGGGTGGTTGATGATTGGAATAAACTACCAACAGAGGTTGTGAGACAGTCAACAGTAAATGGCTTCAAACATGCTTGGGATAAACATAAATCTATAGTCAGACAACAAGGTTAATGTAAAAAAAAAATAAAAATAAATAAAAAGGGGCAGACTCGATGGACTACTCAGTCTTTTTCTGTCGTCACTTTTCTATGTTTCAAAGTTTTCTAGTTTGCTCATCCAACTTCTGTTGTACGACTGTCGCATGTCAGCTGTTCTAATCGCGCGTACTAACGGTCGGATGATCGTACAACAAGCTGTGGTACAACCGTTTTCAATTAATGCCCAACTCCAGCCAATTTTTTTTTTTTTTTACTTAAAGCGTTTGTTACCCCAACACTTCATATGCCTGCTGTACCATGTACTTGTATGAGAAAGTATCCTGTTCTTTTTTTATATTGCTTCCTTTTTGTGAAATCCCTGGTGTTTCTGCCAGTCCCTCTGCTGTTCTATTAAAAGCTGACCACACTAGGCAGGAGAGACAACCGTGCTCAGTTCTCTAGGTGTGCTGGGAACTCGGTAGGCTCTCCTCCAATGATCAGACTTGTCTTGACACTGCTGCACAGCCAATCAGTGGGAAGCTCAGTGTGCTGCTTCTTCTCTTCCCCCAGCTCTTATGCAGCTGAGAACAGAGGGAAGGCGATCACTTCTAAAACAAAAAAGGGAAAACAAGTATTTATAATGTTTTATTTTTTTTATATCCATACAAAAATGTTTTGCATTTTATTTCTGTTTTACACTGAATGGGTTGTTTTACAAGGTGATTGTTTATAAGCACTTAATAGATTGTAGAGGGGTTAAAACCTCTGTTAAAGTTATTTTTGCTATCTGTACCCCTATTTGGGATATTTCTACTTGCTTCCTATTTGATGGATCTGAGATAAAATAGTAAGTGTGGAAAATCTTCCCAGTTCATGAATATTTTACTTCATGTCAGACAGATTTTAAGCCACGGGATGTCCCTAACAGTGACACAGGTAGCAATAACAACAAATTATCTAGTAGCTTGGGAAAGGTTTGGAACCCCCACCAGAATTGTATTCCCAGATCTAGATAACTGTCACAGTATTTATAGTACACATTCTCTCTTGGATTGTAAGCTATTGTAATGTTCTAAAGTCAAACTAAACCTCCAAAAAAGTTGTCCAGGTTCACACCTATGCGGGTGCGCTTTCTGTGTTTTTTCCCCGCGTTTTTACATCGATTTTACCGCGTTTTTTGCCTTGATTTGCGTTTCTTTTTTTTTGGGGGGGGGGGGGGATTTGTTGCTAGCAGATTTAAAAACACGAATCGCGGCAAAATGAACGAACATAAAGGGAAACACCGCTCTGCACAGCGAAGCCCAACACAGGCAATTATACTTTACCCTTGCAGGTGCTCTGGCTTAAAAACGTCCTCCAAGCGTTTCAGAATTAGCATAAGGAAACTAGAAGAATGAGCCGGCACTCACTCATTTTGTGCTGTGATCAAGGAGCTCTTCTGTCGCCGAAACGCATCAGCGTCTTACCTGTAACCGTGTCATATATGGAACGATGGAATAAAAGATAATTCTCAAGATTTCCAGTGAGTGCCAGCTCATTCTTCTAGTTTTCATATGCGAATCGCGGCAAAATCGTGTTAAAAACGCATAAAAACAACAACACTTGCGTTTCTGGTGCAGCTCCATTGAAGTCTGTTGCATGTAAAACGCAAACTGCAGTGAGAAAAAAAGCCCCCGACCCTTTGCAAAAAGCGCAACGCTGCAGAATGCACAGATGTGAACTACATCCATAGGAAACCATGTTAAGTCTAGGTTCACACCTATGCGACTGTGCTTTCTGCGTTTTCTTTCCCGGGTTTTTTTTTAACCGCGATTTTAAAGCGTTTTTTTCTGCGATTTTTGCCACGATTTGCTGTTTTTTTTGGGGGGGGGGGATTTGTTGCTAGGCAGATTTAAAGCTGTAATCTTGGCAAAATCACAGTAAAAATGCATCAAAAGAAACAACGCTTGCGTTTCTGGTGCAGCTTCATTGCATGCAAAACGCAAGCTGCAGTGAGAAAAAAAGTCCCCGACCCTTTCCATAAAACGCGATGCCGCAAAACGCACAGATGCGAACTACATCCATAGGAAACCATGTTAAATGGACTGTAGTGCGTCTCTGCAAACTGCAAAACATGGTAAAAAAAACGCATAGGTGTGATCCTAGGGTAAAGGGACTCTGGCAAAGGTATCTCATCATTGAAAATCCCTAGAGAAAGAAAAAATAATACCAGGTGAAAAAGTCCACCAGACTTTACTTACAGCTCCACTCTTGGGTGGACTGACCTTTTAGGCCTCATACACACGGACGTTTTTTGACGCCGGCGTTTTCTGGTGTTTTTTGCAGCTCTCCATGTTAGTCAATGGCCCCATAAAAACGTCGGCGTTTCTGAGCTGTAGGTGGCGTCGGCGTTAGTGAGCAGAAAGTAGAACCCATGGCCATCGCGTTCTGAGGCTGTAACGTTTTGACGTTATTTGACGCCGACGCCACAATATGCCAACTAACGCCAACAAACGCCACCTAATATTGTACCGGTGTTTTCCGGCGCTTTTTGACGCCAATGTTTTTAGGTTGAAAAATAGCAGAGGGATGATTTTTTTTTAAAACACGCCTATTGACGCCGATGCTCACTAACGCTCAAAAACGTCAATGCATAACGCCGAAAAACGTCAACCACGACGTTTTGTTTATTTTTTTTAAATACGCCCGTGTGTATGAGGCCTTAAAGTCATTTTTTATAATAATTTACCTTATGTTTGCTGTGAGTTTTTTTCAAAATGTTTCTAAAATTGAAACGTTTTTTACCTTAATGCATCCCCTGGGCTTCTGCTGCTGTCAATCAATTGCTGTGAGGATGGATCAGGGACGGGGTCGAGTCGCGCTGTGTGTGTCTGTAGAAGCATACAGCCTGGCTCGAGATCAAGCCCACACATCTGCCCCCATAGCAAGTGGTTTCTTATGGGGCCAGACACAGAAGAGGATGAGTGGACAGAGTCAGTGGGGGACCCCAGATGAGGAGGTTTGGTGCCGCTCTGTCAATACTCTGCACGGGGCAGGTAAGTATAAGATATTTATTAGTGGAATACACTCGCTCCAGGACAATTACCACTCCATGGATAACAGCTGAGTCCGCATGTTGATGGGTGCAGGCTAACGCTTGCAATGATCATGGAACAACGAAGAGAGGTTGAATAGCCGCACTTCCAAAACACGATCCTTTATTGATTAAAAAGATAGTGGACAGTACAGGTGAACCACTGAGCCCAGCTAAGGTGTTTCACACTAGTCACTAGCGCTTCGGGTCCATTTACTAGGGACAATATATCAACCTCACCTGAACGTTTTTTTTTGACAGCTAGAATCCGGCATCTAAAACGGCTGTTTTGCTGCATTTTGCATGCCGCATCTAGTGGCGTTTTGCCGCGTTTGCATCTAGGAGCGTTTTTAAAAAAAATAAAAAATTTTTAGAATGGAAACCCCTGTAAACGAAACGGTTCTAGACGCGAGTTACCGCGTTTAGGCGCATTTAGCGGCGTTTACAAGCTGTTTGGCATTTCAAATGCCTCTGAACTGGCGTCTGAACCCATTTTTTTGCGTTCCAAAAAAAGCCTTTAAACTCAACTGCCTGGAAACTACCTTAAACGCCCCTGTGTACATGTACTGAAAAGATAACATAGAGGAAAGTTCAGGGGCAGCTGAAAAAAATGCCCAAATGCCTCAAAACATCCGTTTACCAGCAGCAGTGTAAATGAGGCCTAACTCATAGCCTCAGGCTACGAGTAAGCGCTAGTGACTAGTGCGAAACGCGTTAGCTGGGCTCAGTGGTTCACCTGTACTGTCCACTATCTTTTTAATCAATAAAGATCGTATTTTGGAAGTGCAGCTATTCAACCTCTCTTCGTTATAAGATATTTATTATTTTAATTTAAAAAAAATATCCTTTATAAATGCTTTAACACAATTGTTTAACACAATTCTTTCCTTCAGTTCAGACAACAGAATGAACACCCTCACACTATTAATTCTCCTGCATGACCTCTTATGAGACTTGCTGAGCATGGTAATGGAGAGCACATGTTAGGCATGGTAGACGTGACTGTTACTTTACATGTATAATTACGCGTAATTCTTGGTGTCTGTAAACTGATATTCTGCTCAGAGCATGTATCACGGAAGGAAATTAGGGGAAACTGATCATTGAATAAAGGCATAATAAAATAAGCATGCTATGTAATTAGGAAGTGGAGAGGTCCTACAGACTGCTAAGGTTCTGCAGAAATAGATTGTGTTCTGATCGAAGATTAGTATTCTGGAACATAATTTTTGTATGTTTCCTTGTTTTAAGTCAGAAGGTAGGCAGATGTAGAAAGGCAGCCATTCAAATCCGTTATCTATACACAGGGAAATAATTGAATCAATTGTAAAAGTTTATCTTAGACTAAAAACTCCCCTGCCCCACCTCCTTAGCCTCCCAGCCTATTCTAAACCCATGTGCTGTATACAGTGCCTTGAAAAAGTATTCATGCATTTAGATACATGCCTAAAGCGGATGTACCTTCTTGCTAAAATGGATAAATACAATTAAAGTAGATCTTCTGCTACAGGTGCTCTGTTTTGGGTTATGTAGTGCGCCTTGAAAAAGTATTCATACCTCCTTGAGATTTTCCAATGTTGTCATGTTACAACCAAAAACGTAAATGTATTTTATTGGAATTTTATGTGATAGACCGACACAAAGTGGAACATAATTGTGAAGTGGAAGGAAAATGATAAATGGTTTTCCAAATTTTTTACAAATAAATCTGTGAAAAGTGTGGCGTGCATTTGTATTCAGCCCCCTTTACTCTGATACCCCTAACTAAAATCTAGTGGAGCCAATTGCCTTCAGCAGTCACCTGATTAGTAAATAGAGTCAACCTGTGTGTAATTTCATTTCAGTATAAATACAGCTGTTCTGTGAAGCCCCAGAGGTTTGTTAAAGAACCTTAGTGAACAAGCAGCATCATGAAGGCCAAGGAACACACCAGGCAGGTAAAGGATAAAGTTGTGGAGAAGTTTAAAGCAGGGTTAGGTTATAAAAAAAATATCCCAAGCTTTGAACATCTCATGGAGCTCTGTTCAATCCATCATCTGAAAATGGAAAGAGTATGGCACAACTGCAAACCTACCAAGACACGGCCGTCCACCTAAACTGACCGGCCGGGCAAGGAGAGCATTAATCAAAGAAGCAGCCAAGAGGCCCATGATAACTCTGGAGGAGCTGTAGAGATCCACAGCTCAGGTGGGAGAATCTGTCCACAGGACAACTATTAGTCGTGCACTCCACAAATTTGGCCTTTATGGAAGAGTGGCAAGAAGAAAACCATTGTTGAAAGAAAGGCAGAAAAGAAGTCCCGTTTGCAGTTTGCGAGAAGCCATGTGGGGGACACAGCAAACATGTGGAAGAAGAGGCTCTGGTCAGATGAGACCAAAAATTTAACTTTTTGGCCTAAAAGCAAAACGCTATGTGTGGCAGAAAACTAACATTGCACATCACCCTGAGCACACCATCCCCACCGTGAAACATGGTGGTGGCAGCACCTTGTTGTGGAGATGCTTTTCTTCAGCAGGGACAGGGAAGCTGGTCAGAGTTGATGGGAAGGTGGATGGAGCCAAATACAGGGCAATCTTAGAAAGAAACCTGGTAGAGTCTGCAAAAGACCTGAGACTAGGGCGGAGGTTCACCTTCCAGCAGAACAACGACCCTAAACATACAGCCAGAGCTACAATGGAATTTGATCAAAGCATATTCATGTGTTAGAATGGCCCAGTCAAAGTCCAGACCTAAATCCAATTGAGAATCTGTGGCAAGACTTGAAAATTGCTGTTCACGGACGCTCTCCATCCAATCTGACAGAGCTTGGGGTATTCTGCAACAAACAATGGGCAAAAATGTCCTCTCTAGATGGGCAAAGCTGGTAGAGACTTCCCCAAAAAGACTTGCAGCTGTAATTGCAGAGCGAGGTGGTTCTACAAAGTATTGACTCAGGGGGGCGCCATACAAATGCCCCCCACACTTTTCACATATTTATTTGTAAAAGAAAATGAAAACCATTTATCATTTTCCTTCCACTTCACAATTCTGTGTCACATTGTGTCGTTCTATCATATAAAATCCCAATAAAATACATTTACATTTTTGGTAGTAACATGACAAAATGTGGAAAATTTCAAGGGGTATGAATACTTTTTCAAGGCACTGTATCTCCTGACAGCAGTCTCCCTCTTATCTCTCCTCTCCCCTTCTCTCTCTCTCTCTTTCATCTCTCCTTTCCCCCTCTTCTCTCTCCTCCTTTTTCCTCCCTTCTCTCTGCTCCTCTCCTCTCTTCTCCCTTTTCTCTGTCCTCCCTCCGTCCCGTTTCCTCTTTTTCTTCTCCTCTCTCCTTTTCTTCTCTCCCCTCTCTTCTATCTTCTTCTCCCTTTCTCCTACTGCTCTACCCCTTCCTCTACCGTCTCCACTCTTTCCTTTTGTCTCTCTCACCCCCATTCTCTTTTCTTCTTACCTCTTCCGTCTCATCCCCCCACTCTCCTTCCTTCATCCCTCTTTACCTTTCCCTTGTTTTTCTCTTCTCTGCTCTACCCTCTCCCATCCCCTCTTCTCTTCTCTCTACTTTCCCTTCTTTTCTTTACTCTTTCCTTCTATTTTCTTTCCATGTGAAGCATTTCAATACCCACATAAGCTGTTTATTATTACCAGGATGAAGCAGGAATGTCCCCTGCAGCTGAATACAGTGGAAGAAGCAGAAGATTTTTTGAGTGAAAAGATGCTGAAGAAATCATTACTGGATAATAACATTCTAATCCTGGGAATATTTACCCCCGGCATGAAAGAAGGTATATCACAGCGGTGTTCTCACTATGGTTTCAAAAAAGGAATTGTGAGAAATAATTATAAATTGTGCTACCTTTTGAAACATAAATGTCAGTTTGTGGTGGGGCTAATTGGGGGCCCTGATTACTTTTAGCTAAGATTTGGCATTTTATTTTACTGGATGCAGAAATGTAGGTGGTGGTGCCCTTTTATTGTTACACAACACGGAAGGTGTTATAAGACTGTTCATGTGACTGCGGCCTTAAAGGGGTTTATCATTTTTATTGATAAGTGATCACCACCCTATTTGGAGAATGAACTATAAAGGGATACTACAGTTAAACCAAAAAGTAGGACCCTTGCTCCTGCATTATTCATGTTTCCAAGAGGGGTTCAGGCCAGTTCTGGAAATAAAGCTATCCTAGAGCACCATTTACATAGAGGAACAGCAATAAGAATACTGATGTTGATACTGCAGCTACAATTTTAAGTATCAGGAAAAGCCAGGGAATTAGAAATAGTCACATCTTCAGGCTACTCTATGCTGTCAATTTTTAATTTCATTTGAATTATGGTTTTAAAATCTATTTTGATGTAGTTGTGAAAATAAACCGATTTATGCTTACAACTAAATGGTACAGAATATGGCCCCAAAGACTGTGAACACCTGACAATCACACCTACACTATATAGCCACTATGTTTGAACACCCCTCCACACTATACGTTTAGGTGTTTCCATTACAGATTGCTGTTCATGCTATAGCTTACAAAGACATTTTAGGGTGGGTTCACATTGGTCCGACATGTGCTCCAACTTCCAGAGCGCAAGTCACATGACATGTCAAAGTCAATGGTTCTTTATGAGAGCTGTCTTAACTGGTCCAACTTGTGTGTCTGACTTTGAAAATGCTTCCTGCACTACTTTGGTCCGACTTGGGCATGATTTCAGCCCATTGATTTGAATGGAAGTTGGAATCATCATCTTAACTGATTCATCTTGTGGCGTGTGACTTGTGCTCTGAGACTCTTGAGGGGGAACCCCATGCCAAAATTGAAAAAAAAATGCGTGGGGTTCCCCCTCAAGACTATACCAGACCCATCTGAGCATGCAGTCCAGCAGGTCAGGAAAGAGGGGGAACAAGCAATCGCCCCCCCCCCAAACCATACCAGGCCACATGCCCTCAGTATGGGGGGGGGGGTGCTCGCTCTTCTCCCCTCACCCCAAAGCACCTTGTGTCCCCATGTTGAAGGAGACAAGGGCCTCTTCCCAACAGCCCAACAGCCATGGCCGGTGGTTGTGGGGGTCTGCGGCAGGGAGCTTATTGGAATCTGGAAGCCCTCTTTAACAAGGGAGCCCCCAGATCCTGCCCCCTATGTGAATGAACATAGGGTACATTGTACCCCTACCCATTCACCCAGAAAAAGTGGTGTAGTGTTACAAAAAAAAAAAGGGAGGGTTTATGACAAGTCCTTTATTAACAATGAAGAATGTCCCCCGTTGTAGCTCCAAGGTGTCTTCTTCCTCCAGTCTTCTCTCCCCTGCTGTCTTCTCCCTTCAGTGATGTCTTCTCCCTTTGCTGATTTTTTCTTCTTCCTCCCCCGCCGCCAACCTGCTCAAAAAACCCTCAAACAGATTGCTAGCTCCCATGGTTATGCCATCTACAATGTCTGCCAGTTCTTATATATCTATGGGGTGTGGCCATCCAGTGACGTCACGCGGAAACCCTGCACCCTTGTGACATCACCATCCAAGCATGATGGGATTGTGATGTCACAAGGGGTGGGGTTTCCCTGTGATGTCACTGGATGGCCACACCCCATTAGCTATACCATTATAATGGAGATGCTGTAGGGGAGAGCGGTCAACCTTATAATAATGCCCATGGTTTTGGAAAAGAATGCCCAACAAATACATGTGTGACTGTCAGGTGTCAACATTTTTTTTTTGGTCACTTTATATATATATATATATATATATATATATATATAG
>BLSH010163069.1:1310205-1361548 GCA_018402905.1 Glandirana rugosa
TATATATATATATATATATATATATATATATTGTATAAAAAAGGTGTGTGTTATCTGTGCTAAATCCCAACATGAGGGAGCAGCTATAACGAAGTCCATATATGAGTCTGCAAAGCGAGAGGATCACGACACCAGCTTGTGTGTAAAGGGATGTAATAATCACACCACACCACAGAGCCCAGCAAGTCTCCTTACCAAATTACAATTGCAAACAAGCATATAGTAGGTACAGGTCTTTCTCAAATCGGCCCAGAGGTTTGTCTGGCCAGTAGGCATGAAGTGTGTCACCAATACAGGATCACCAGCATAAAAGCTTCTCTCCTTAGCACTCGAGCATGGATCAATGAATATAAAAGAAAGGGAGGCTAATAGTGAAGCCCGTAAGGTGCTTAGCATAGACTTTATTAAAAGTTCTACTTGCATATCAGTAAAAACAAGGTTGTAGGTTTAAAATTGCGGTTCAGAAGCGTGCTGGACATGGGATAGCATCACCTGACGCTTTTCATCCAATGGGATTTCGTCAGAGGTGTGGCTAATCCCATCCAGCACGCATCTAAATACTCGAGAACCAGAAATACATTGTGGAGTGTCACCGCCGGTGCGTTTCACATACAGGAAGCAGGGAAAAACGCGCCTCTAAGTGTATAACTGTGTTACAATAATTTATTAAACAGCCGATTGGCAACTCACATGTACAGGGATAAAAACAGGCACATCAGAAGCAGGGACAGCTGTCCCGCCAGTGGGAAATGCCAACTGCGGGACCTACACCGAACCTCCCGCTGCGGGAGGATCCTCTGTCATTTCATACTAGTGACACCAAAATTCACTTCTTAGACCTAAACATTGAAGTCAGGGGCGATTCATTGCTGACCACTACTTTTTTCAAAAGCACCGATCGCAATGGTTACTTTGGGCGTGGCAGTTGTCACCATCCCAGTTGGCTCAAAGCTGTCCCTAGGGGACAGTTTATTCGCTTAAGGCAAAGCTGTTCCCTTAGGGAAGATTTTTTCAAACAGGCTGAAAGCCTTAGGGTCCCCTCAGGGGCCACCCAGTGGAGGTCGTAATATTGTTAAATTGCTCTTTTCTTTCTTTCTTTAATTATTTTTGATGACTGTAATGATCTGCGACTTCATTAACATGTTTTCTTTTTTTTTTTTTTTCAATAAAGGTTTATTGAGAATAAACAAACATAGGCTTGTATAATTATACATTGCGTATATGAAACGTTAATATAAGATTCGGGTGACATTTAACTGTGTCAATTTGTTGTAGCATAAGTACATTTGACAAAGTAGAAAGTAAGGATAAAGACAATGGTTAAAATAAGGTACATGTTTTCTTATATACAGTCATGTTATGTTTGGAAATACTTAATAAAAGATATGTGAAAGCCTTAGGGTCCCTTCACACCAGCGGAACCTGTTTTGACGGGCTCCGCTGCTCAGCGGGATCCATCCGTTTATCCCCGCTGAGCCGGCAGATGACAGGACAGTCTCAGAGACTTACTTGTCACAGCTCCATTCTCCTCTATGGAGGATCGGATGAACACGGACCCTCTGACCCCTCACGGAGCGGATCAGGTGTCAGCGGACATGTCACCGCTGACATCCATAGAGGACAATGGCGCATCCGTTTGGGTCCGCCTGAAAAACTGACAGGCAGACCCGAACCATCCACCTATGTGAAAGGGGCCTTAAAGGTAGGTTTCTTGATAAGGGGTATGAATCTGAAGAATTGGATAGAACAATAGCTGAGGTTGGAGATATGGATAGAACCATTATGATAAATGATAAAGAGAAACCCTCAGGTTTAATACAGAAGGATTTTAGGTTCTCCTTTCTTACCACCTTTTCTCATCAACACTATGACATTAAGAAGATCATGAATAAACACTGGGGGATACTGAGGAATGATAAAGTTTTGGGTCCACTGCTTCCTGAGCATCCCCAGGTGATGTTTAGATGGGTACCTTACTTGCGACTTCAAGTTGCACCCAATATTCTTGATGCACCCAACAGAGTTCCTTTTTTCCAGAAATTGAAGGGCTTCTTTCCCTGTTGTAAATGCAAAATTTGTCCGCTAAATAAGCTTAAAGATAGAAAGATCTGTCAGTTCAGCTCCACTGTCATCCGTAAAGTTTATGATGTGAAAACCTTTATCACATGCACCTCTCAGAATGTGGTCTACATGCTCACCTGTCCTTGCAGCCTACAGTACTGGGACGTACTGTGAGGGCCATGAACAGGAGAGTAGGTGAGCATGTGGCCAACATTATAAAGGGTTTTCCCAAACATGCCGTTTGACATTATTCAGAACATCATAATAGTGACCCAGCGGGTACCTCTATCGTAGTCA
This sequence comes from Glandirana rugosa, assembly GCA_018402905.1. Taxonomy (NCBI): domain Eukaryota; kingdom Metazoa; phylum Chordata; class Amphibia; order Anura; family Ranidae; genus Glandirana; species Glandirana rugosa. The sequence goes on from BLSH010163069.1 coordinate 1,312,564, forward strand.
TTGATCACTTTACCCCCACATTGGAGGGGAGGTTTCGTTAGAAGGGAAATTTCCCGGATGGATACTCGCTGGTTCTTTGACTCGAAGAGTTTTGTGCCTCAGGGAATGAGCGTGGACTGGGACATAAACTGCTTCATTAATAACGGGTAGGGTGTCCCAGTCCCCATTCAGGTCCCTGCTTCTTAAAAATTAATAGGTTCCTTCTTTTGGAAGGCATCATGTGTCGTTCATTAAATGCTGCTCTCTGTGTTTCTCTCTGGGTTGTATCCACCACTATGTGTCATTATATCTATCCAGAGGGATCATAGGTGCAGTCACGTTCTTTGTCCACTAGATGGAGTCTCTTTCTCACAATGATATTACACTTGAGTTTTAATGTTTTTATTTAAACCATTGTATTTATTTTGGTTTTGGATATACATTCTGGCTTTCAAATAACTGTGCTAGTATGATGTAGTACTGGGCTACTTTTATTGTCACGATGATAAGATCGGCTGCCGGATAGCAGTTTTTGACAACTCGTAGAACGGAGATGCTATGGAGATTCGATTGCTTCCTGTTTCATGTATGTGAAACGCACTGGCGGTGCGCTCCACAATGTATTTCCGGTTCTCAAGTATTTATGTGCGCGCTGGATGGGATTAGCCACGCCTCTGATGAAACCCCATTGGATGAAACGCGTCAGTTGATGCTATCCCATGTCCAGCACGCTTCCGAAATGCGATTTTAAACCTACAGCAACAAGCTTGTTTTTAAGTAGAACTTTTAATAAAGTCTATGCTAAGCACCTTATGGGCTTCACTATTAGCCTCCCTTTCTTTTATATTCGCTGATCCATGCTCGAGTGCTAAAGAGAGAAGCTTCTATGCTGGTGATCCTGTATTGGTGACACACTTCATGTCTACTGGCTGGATGAACCTCTGAGAAAGACCTGTACCTACTATATACTTGTTTGCCTTTGTAATCTGGTAAGGAGACTTGCTGGGCACTGTGGTGTGGTGTGATTTTTCCATCCCCTTACACACAAGCTGGTGTTGGGGTCCTATCACCTTGCAGACTCATATATGGACTTCATTATGGACTTTTATTTCTAGCGCTGCAATCTTAGACTTTACTATATATATATATATATATATACTCTTTATATATTGTTGCTTTTATTGCGCATAATAGCCACAGGTACCGGTGTAGCTTTTCATGACCAACAAGTAGCAGCTACTCAGGTTGCAGTTTACTATATATGGCCTCAAATGAAAATGTTCTCTCCTAGCTCCCTATTTTTCCCCTGGTCCTTTCCTGGTGTTATGTCTATGTGTGCTTTAATAAATCTGAGTTCCAGTTATCCATTGCAATCTCTAATATACAGATTATACTAAAATGAAAAGTCACATATGACTGTAATATTCCCAGCTACTCCAAGGAAATGACCCATTGTAAAGACCGTGGTGTATGGTTATTAATGTTGTACATTTGTAATCTGTATTTAAAACGTAATCAAAACTTGAATAATAACTATAAGAAGTAATGATGGTAAATGTTCTTCTCAATTACAGAATCCGATGATTTTATCATTGCCGGAAAAGACCTTCGAGGTTTTGCAAGTGTGGGAATTTACACTGGAGAGGAAACATCTGTCCTGTGAGTGTGAGATCTTTTTGCCTAAAATAGCTCTGTGTATATTTGTTTAAAGCAAGACCTAAAGCCAAAAATAGTCTTCTGACTCCCCCTTGCGGTTACTATTACAAGAATGGCCCCCAAACTGCCTCAAATACCTCATTCCTAGAGTGAGTCCCAACAGCTATGCTTCATGTCGTCTTATCCACTTGTCGACCGCCCCATAGCACATTTACTGCTATGGGTAAGCTGCGCTGTGCAGAAATATATATATATATATATATATATATATATATATATATATATATACGTGATCCTGCACTTCCGGGTTTGGGGCGTGAGTGCGCGTTACTGGCGGCTCACTCCCCCTGTGATTTTACACAGCAGGAGCTGATCAGTGGATCCCATGGACCCGATGTCTGCTGATCGTTCGGTACACTGACAGAATGGCAGTCTGTCTATGTAAACAACGCAGGTTGCCGTTCTGTCAGTACAGAAGGCATGGATCCTGTGTTTCTGTAAAGAAACACTGATTCATGCCTTCCACTAGTAAAAGCACCTCTCCCACTACACTGAAACACTAGCTAAGCACACACACATTTAACCCTTTGATCGCCGCTGGTGTTTACCCCTTCCCTGCCAGTGTCATTAGTACAGTGACAGTGCATATTTTTAGCACTGATCACTGTATTAGTGTCACTGGTCCCCAAAAAACAGTCAGTTAGGTTTCTGATTTATTCGCCACAATATCATAGTACCGCCATAAGTCGTGGATCGCCAATATTACTATTAAAAAAATAACTAAATAAAAATATCCCCTAGATTGTGTAACTTTTGCGCAAACTGATCAATATATACTTAAGATTTTTTTACCAAACACATGTAGTGGAATACATATTGGCCTAAACTGATGAAGACATTTGATTTTTTACATTTTTTTTTTGGATGTGTTTTAGAGCAGAAAGTAAAAAATATTATATTTTTTTTTTCAAAATTGGCGGTCGTTCTTTGTTTATAGCGCAAAAAATCAAAACCGCAGAGGTGATCAAATACCACCACAAGAAAGCTCTATATGTATGAAAAAAGAGACATTAATTTTATTTAGGTACAGCGTCTCACAACCGCGCAATTGTCAGTTAAAATAGCGCAGTGCCATATCTCAAAAAATGGCCTGGTCAGGAAGGGGGATAAACCTTAAAGAGGAGTTCTGCCTGCTCCTTTAAAAATTAGGACACTTACCTGTCCTGGAGTCCAGCGATGTCGGGACTGCGCTCTCTCACTGGCCCGGCAGAAGGGGAGGAGAGGGGCCAAGCTGCTGACGTACTTCGCTGTGGCCTGGTAGCCTGGAAGTGGGGACAGGGTACCTGTAAAAAACGTACCCGCTCCCCCCCCACCCCGAAAGGTGCCAAATGTGGCACCGAAGGGGGGGGTGGCATCAGATAAGCGGAAGTTCCACTTTTGGGTGGAGCTCCGCTTTAAAAGAGAGTTCTTTTTGCCCCCCATTCATACTTACCTAGGTATGTGTCCCCTGGCGCCTCTGCACTGAACACCCCTCAGTTTTCACAGCTTCATGAGCAGAGAGCTACAAAGCGTTAGTCAAAGCTCTCTGCTCATCTCCCTCCGCGCTCACTGGAACGTTGAACTGGGGAGGGGTGGAGCGGCCGTCTCAGGCTCTCAGCCGCTCGCTGAGAGGCTGAGACGAGTGTCAGTCCAGGCACCCGGTGGATCCGCACTCCAATTGTCGGGATGACGCAGTGCCTGGATGGACCGGACATCCGTGACGTCAGCAGAGAGCAGACTTCAGCCCTCTCTCTGCTGAAAACAGGTCACAGGAGTGCAAAACGAATTGCACTCCTGTGATCCATAGGAGAAGCCCAGACAAACGATCTTTGGCTGGACTTCTCCTTTAAGTTAACAACAATGGAGGGCTGGATCTGTGTGTGGTGGAGGTTTTATTTGTTCCCTCTGTCTGAAGAGCCAATTACAGCCTCCACCTTACTCAGATCTGATCCTTTGCCACAGCTAATAGAAAGAACAGAAAGTAAGACAATGGCCCCTGAGAAAAAAATATTTGGGAAGGTCAGCTGTTAGAAGTATCAGTGGATCTACAGTGTATTTTTTACATTAGATTCCCTTTAATGCATGCAATAGATTGTGTTCAGCATCCCAGTATTAAAGGAGTTGTAAAGGCAGAAGGTTTTTTTATCTTAATGCATTTTCTGCATTAAGATAAACAAAACCTTCTGTGTGTAGCAGCCTCCCCAGCACCCTCCCTAATTACTTACCTGAGCCCCATCTCTGTCCAGCGATGTCCACAAGTGTCTTAGCCGCCCAGGACTCTCCTCTTGATTGGCTGAGAAACAGCAGCGGCGAAATTGGCTCATTCGGCTGTCAATCAAAGTCAGTTAGCCAATCAGGGGGAGAGAGGAGGCGTGGATTGGGGCTCCGTGTCTGAATGGACACACAGAGCTGTGACTCGGCTCGGGTTCCCCCATAGGTAGCTGCTGGCTGTGGGGCACTTGACAGGAGGGAGGGGCCAGGAGCAGAAAAGAGGGACCCGAGAAGAGGAGGATCCAGACTGCTCTGTGCAAAACCAACTGCACAGAGGAGGTAAGTATACCATGTTTATTATTATTTTTTTTAAATGAGACTTTACAATCACGTTAGCCACTTGCTGCCAGCCCACCGTCAAATGACAGAGAGGCGGTGCGGCTCTCGTTCTTGGTCGACGTCATATGATGTCGTCAAAGAACACTCTGAGGATCTGAAAAAAAGAATTGTTGCTCTACATAAAGATGGCCTAGGCTATAAGACGATTTGCCAAGAGCCTGAAACTGAGCTGCAGCACGGTGGCCAAGACCATACAGCGGTTTAACAGGACAGGTTCCACTCAGAACAGCGCCTCACCATGGTCGACCAAAGAAGTTGAGTGCACGTGCTCAGCATCATATCCAGAGGTTGTCTTTGGGAAATAGATGTATGAGTGCTGCCAGCATTGCTGCAGAGGTTGAAGGGGTGGGGGTCAGCCTGTCAGTGCTCAGACCATACGCCACACACTGCATCAAATTGGTCTGCATGGCTGTTGTCCCAAAAGGAAGCCTCTTCTAAAGATGATGCAGAAGAAAGCCTGCAAACAGTTTGCTGAAGAAAAGCAGACTAAGGACATGGATTACTGGAACCATGTCCTGTGGTCTGATGAGACCAAGATAAACTTATTTGGTTCAGATGGTGTCAAGTATGTGTGGCTGCAACCCGCATGCTGCAAATTATGGGATAGATTTATGGATTTTTAATATTTTTAATTGTTTTTACTGGTAATGGCGGCAATCAGCGTTTTTTTGATGGGACTGCAATGTTGCTGCGGACAAATCTGGCACTAAGTGACACTTTTTGGGGACCAGTGACACCAATACAGTGATCAGTGCTAACAAAATGCACTGATGCTGTATAAATGACAATGGCAGGGAAGGTGTTAACACCAGGGGCGATCAATTGGTTAAATGTGTTCCCTGGTAGTCTTTTCTAACTGTGTGGGGGATGGACTGACAGGAAGAACACAGAGATTCGTGTTCCTGATTACTAGGAACAGAAGATATCTGTGTACTTCTCTGTCAGAATGGGGATCTGCCTTGTTTACATAGACAGATCACCATTCTGCCTCTCTGTGGATCAATCACAGGTGGTCGGAAGACATCGATTCCGCCGGACCCGCGGATTAGCTCCCTCGCCATTCAGTTGGTGCACGCGCGCGCGCCCACAGTATCTATTGCATGAAATGACATACAGGTACGTTGTTTCGCACAATAGAGCCGCCCTGCTGCAGTATATATGCGGTAGGCGGTCTTTTAAGTGGTTAAAGCGGTAGTAAACCCGCTGACAAAAATAAAAATAAAAAAAAAGCCTGCAAGACAATCGCATAATATGTTAGTATGCATCGCATACTAACATATTATGAAATACTTACCTTAGAACGAGGCCCCCGATGCCCGAGTCGGTCAGCGCTGAGGACGCTGACATGTTTGTCCTCTTCTGTCTTCCGGGTACGCGGCTCCGGTGCTGTGAGTGGCCGGAGCCGCGTGACGTCACTCCCGCACATGCGCGCGGGAGCTCTTCGCTCCGGCAGCCAGCTCTGAGTTGCCGGCCGCCTCGGCCGGATCGTCAGAGCGCATGCGCCGCTAATGTCAGCGGCTGCATGCAGGACGAATATCTCCTGAACCATGCAGGTTTATGAGATATTCTTTTTACCTACAGGTAAGCCTTATTATAGGCTTACCTGTAGGTAAAAATAGATTTTAGGGTTTACTACCGCTTTAAGTGTAATCAAGATTCCCAAAGAAGTTATTTAAATACTCTTTGTATCTACAGTAGCTTTCTACATTTTGCTTTCTGTCTAAAAAAATGGAGAATAGCGTCTGCACGTTACTGTAGACATCAGTTTCTCTTTGTGGTTCATAAACCAGAGGTAAGAAAAAGGGAAGAGAAGACTATTGTGGTCACATCATATTGGCCTCTGCTTCCTCTCTCTTCTCTAGTTTCAAATGCTTGACCTGAACTGTGACAAACTTCAGTATATCAGAATGTTTCCTAACATGAGAAAAAAATGTTAAAGGAGAAGTTTAGCCAAAGCTCGTTTGGCTGTACTTCTCCTATGGATCTCAGGAGTGCAATTTATTTTGCACTCCTGTGACCCATTTTCAGCAGACAGCAGGCTGTAGTCTGCTCTCTGCTGACGTAACAGAAGTCAATCCAGGCACCGTGTCATCGCAACAATGAAGTCTAGATCTGCCAGGTGCCTGAACCGACACCCGGCTCAGCCTCTCAGCGAGCCGCTGAGAGACTGAGCCGGCCTCCCCCACCCCCTCCACAGCCCAGAGCTCCAATGAGCGAGGAGAGAGCAGAGCAAAGAGCTGTGACTGACAGTCTACAGCTTTCTGCTCGGGGAGCTGTCAGAACCGAGCGATCAGCAGTGTTTGATCGCTCGGTTCTCAGTGCACAGGCGCCGGGGGACAGATGCAGCATCGGACCCATTTTGCCTCCACCTAGGTAAGTTTTATTCTAGAAAAAAGCCCAAACCTATACTTTTAAATAAACAAAAGCTTTTGTGTGTCAAGCTTGAGCTATTAAGCTCTGTAAACAAAAAAGGGGCGAATGAGTGTATGGAAAACTTGTAAAGTAGACTAAGGCTCTACCTGTGGGCTAACAGCAAGAATACAAAATATGAATGAATATTAAAATATTTTAACCGTGCAATATTGTATACCTACCTGAACTAAAAAATTATGACAAACGTAAATAAAATATATACAAAACCATTACACATTCTTCAGCCCAAGATAACATTTCCTGAGTCAGTTTTAAAAGCTTCCTTGGTGATTGGTGATGTAAGATTGTGCTGGTGCACCATAGGTTTAGAATGCCAGGAGAGTTTTCCTGGCTGCCGAGTGCTCTCTGATGTTGGTAGGTTCTGCCTTCAACTAGCACTCTAATGCCCTTATGCATGTAAAGTTTGAGTATGAGCTTCCCAAACCCACTTGCTGCCATCTGTAATTAGATGAGATTATTCAATGGCTACAAAAGATATAAATCAAATTTACACCAAATGCCTTTGCAAACTAAGATTTTAGTAGCGGTGACCTCACTGTGTTGCACATAGCCTGTGCAAAGAGTAGAGCTGTGGGAGGGACCGAGTAGGCTCCACCCACTACCAGCTGCCTGCAGAAAGCTAGAAAAGGGATGTCGTATACAAGACCAGTTCCTGCGCAACTTGGGAGAGCAGCAGGGACTTGCCTTTAAAGTCGATGTAAACCCCATTCATGAAATTTGAGCTGGGCACATAGATCTGCAATGTTATGTTATCTCTCTTCAAAGCACTGTGTCCCGTAGCTGTCTCTTGCTCCGTAGCTCTGTTATCAGTCTGATATCAGTCTTATCAGCCTGATAAGTTGTCACATGTTCTCCAAGACGGGAGATAGAAGTGTGTCGCGGGGGAAGTTGCTATAAATAGATTAGCAGTCAAATTGCCATCTAAGAGCAGAGCTGTGCACATTGCTTTCTTTCTTTACCTATGAGGAGAGAGGGTGTGTGCCTTTCCTCCAATCAGCTGTCTTGGCTGTATTCCAATGATCCACTGCAGGTGGTAACCAGGAAGAGAAAAATGTTAACCGGAAGAGCACTTTCTAAAGGATATATATAGATGAAGACAGCAGATATACATATAAAACGTATGTAGGGAGATTGGTTTCATCCCTATGTATCATCTGAGGCTGTTCACTTCATTGGGTATATGGAGGGTTTACATCCACTTTAATACAGGAAACTCTTGCACTAAGGCAAACGTCAGGAGTTTTAGTATAGAAGGGTGCAGCGCTGCAAATATAAGCACATGATATTTAGTCCATAGTTTTCAGTTGATGAATAAAGTGGGGAAGTCAACTGTGCCTGTCACCAACACCAAACACACTGTCCCTTACCAGAAATCCAAGACCCCCACTACAGGGGTCAAAAGCGCTCTCTGGCAAGAGAAAATCCACCACAGCATATATTGATAGTTGTTTGCAATCCTTGGTCTGAGGTCTCTGTTCCCAGCGTCATCTCAGTTTATAGCCATATGTAGGGATAACAAAGGGGAAAGACTCATGGTGCAGTACCTCAAATCAAGTCTTTATTGCCCCAAGTAAAAAACACACTTGCATAAAAGCACCGCACTTCAGGCACATCTGCTCGCCGAGAGCCTTCCCCGCATACAAACGGCGGTTCCCACAACTAAGATGGCTGCCGCGCCCTCTCCCTCACTCCTGTGTATCGTCCTAGGCTCCTCCCGACGCGTTTCGTCATAGGTTGACGTCGTCAGGAGTTGCTTCATTCTTGCTTACTGCACGGGATCTGGAAGAAAGCACACCATGATTCAAGTATGAAAACTTATGACTCTTGTATTTCAACAATGTTTAGCCTCGATTTCAGCTATAAAGTAAAACTGTCAAATATAAAAATGAGAAGCCCATTAAAAGATAAAATAAAAGGTAGTTTTTGTTACAATACCAACCTTTAATCCGAAGCTATCCCCTGCAGTACCTCTTTTCAGCCAGGCTTCTGAGTTGAATAGCAGTCAATATCATTAAAACCTACTTCCGTTGAGCCCAGGACTGTACAACCTTCCTAAACCTGTGATGGACAGTGAAAGAGAAGTAGTAAAGTGATGACCTCATACCTTTTTTGCATTTGTGAGGTCAGGCACTGATGTTGGACGAGAAGACCTGGCTCTCAGTCTCTGCTCGAATTCATCCCAAAGGTGTTCTATCGGGTAGAGAAAAGGACTCTGTGCAGGTCAGTCAAGTTCCTCCATCCCAAACTCGCTCATCCATGTCTTTATGGACCTTGCTTTCTGCACATTTCTACATCATTTTGTGGAGGGGGGATTATGGTGTGGGGTTGTTTTTCGGGGGTTGGCCCCTGAGTTCCAGTGAAGGGAACTCTTAAGTTGTCAGCATACCAAGACATTTTAGACAATTTCATGCTCCTAACTTTGTGGGAACAGTTTGGGGATTTCCCCTTCCTGTTCCAACATGACTGCGCACCAGTGCACATAGCAAGGTCCATAAAGACATGGATGAGCGAGTTTGGGGTGGAGGAACTTGACTGGCCTGCACAGAGTCCTGACCTCAACCCGATAGAATGCCTTTGGGATGAATTAGAGAGTAGACTGCAAACCTTCTCATCCAACATCAGTGCCTGATCTCAAATGTGCTTCTAGAAGAATGGTCAAACATTCCCACAGACACTCCTAAACCTTGTGGACAGCCTTCCCAGAATAGCTGATTACACCCCTCATATTTTTGTAAATATTTTATTCTATCTTTTCATGTGACAACACTGAAGAAATGACACTTTGCTACACTGTAAATTAGTGAGTGTACAGCTTGTATAACAGTGTACATTTGTTGTCCCCCAAAATGTCCAAATTGGGCCCAAAGTGTCAATATTTTGTGTGGCCAACATTGTTTTCCAGCACAGCCTGAACCCTCTTGGGCATGGAGTTCACCAGAGCTTTACAGGTTGCCACTGGAATCCTCCTTCCCCTCCTCCATGACGATATCACGGAGCTGGTGGATGTTAGAGACCTTGTGCTCCTCCACCTTCCGTTTGAGGATGCACCACAGATGCTCAATAGGGTTTAGGTCTGGAGACATGCTTGGTCAGTTTATCACCTTTACCCTCAGCTTCTTTAGCAAGGCAGTGGTCGTCTTGGAGTTGTGTTTGGGGTCGTTATGTTGGAATACTGCCCTGCGGCCCAGTCTCCGAAGGGAGGGGATCATGCTCTGTTACAGTATGTCACAGTACATATTGGCATTCATGGTTCCCTCAATGAACTGTAGCTCTCCAGTGTCGGTAGCACTGATGCAGCCCCAGACCATGGCACTCCCACCACCATGCTTGACTGTAGGCAAGAAGCACTTGTCTTTGTACTCCTCACCTGGTTGCTGCGACACACGCTTGACACCATCTGAACAAATGAGTTTATCTTGGTCTCATCAGACCACAGGACATGGTTCCAGTAATCCATGTCCTTAGTTTGCTTGTCTTCAGCAAACTGTTTGTGGGCTTTTTTGTGCATCATATTTAGAAGAGGCTCCTTCTGGGATGACAGCTACGCAGACCAATTTGATGCAGTGTGTGGTGTATGGTCTGAGCACTGACAGGCTGAACCCCCACCCCTTCAACCTCTGCAGCAATGCTGGCAGCACTCATACGTCTATTTCCCAAAGACAACCTCTGGATATGACGCTGAGCATGGGCACTCAACTTCTTTGGTAGACTATGGCGAGCCCTGTTCTGAGTGGAACCTGTCCTGTTAAACTGCTGTATGGTCTTGGCCACTGCTGCAGCTCAGTTTCAGGGTCTTGGCAATCTTCTTATAGCCTAGGCCATCTTTATGTAGAGCAACAATTCTTTTTTTCAGATCCTCAGAGAGTTCTTTGCTGTGAGGTGCCATGTTGAACTTCCAGTGACCAGTGTGAGAGAGTGAGAGTGATAACACCAAATTTAACACACCTGCTCCCCACCTGAGACCTTGTATTTTCACTTAGGGGTGTACCCACTTTTGTTGCCAGCGGTTTAGACATTAATGGCTGTGTGTTGAGTAATTTTGAGGGGACAGCAAATTTACACTGTTATACAAGCTGTACACTCACTACTTTACATTGTAGCAAAGTGTCATTTCTTCAGTGTTGTCACATGAAAACATATAATAAAATATTTACAAAAATGTGATGGGTGTACTCACTTTTGTGAGAAACTGTAAGTGGTCATAAACCCAAAAGTGGAACTTCAGCTTGTCGGATTCCCCCCTCAGGTGTCACTTGTGGCACCTTGTGGGGGGAGGGGGAAGAGGACACCCATCTTTGACAGGTGTCCTTTTCTACACATCCAGCAGCTGGGCTCCCTCCTCCTCCACCGCCGCCAGTGGCAGCTCGCGCATGCGCTGTAGGGACCCAGCCGTGAAGCCGAACGACTACATGTCCGGGTTCCCTTAGCCTCAATGGTGGCAGCAGCACGTGACCTGCCGACCGAAGATCTGTGGGCGGTGCCAACATCGCTGGACTTCAGGACAGGTAAGTGTCCTCAAGTTAAAGTGGTAGTAAACCCTCCTATCATTTTCAGCCAAGGAAGCTGCCATCTTGGCCTCTGTTTAATCTACAACTGCCATGATGCTGCACATGTGATCAGCTATGACACCAGCCATTGGATGGTTTGACAGTTTGGTTTAGAGCACAACCAGTGTGACTGGTTTTTAACCTGTTAAATGCATGGGTTTACTACCGCTTTATGTCAGCAGCTACTGTATGTGTAGCTGCTGACTTTTAATTTTTAAAGGAACGGCGGCAGGCGGGCGGACCTCCGCTTTAAATAAACCCAGTAAAGTGACTAGCTTCAGGTGATACAAAGAGATTAAATTAATCCTCCTACATAAGTTGTCAAAACAATTATTATATATACCGCGCTAAAAGTGAAATAAGTGTAAAAACGTAAATATTAAAAAACTTAAATAGTGAAAAAAACTTTTTATCCCTTCTAATGAGTTGCTGCAACCAACCAGGATACCACCCATGAACAAAAAATACTCAAAAAATGTAAGTTGAGCAGCTCTAAATAATAAAAATTAATGTATATTGTCCATGAATTATCAAAATATAAAGTGCAAAAATAAGTAATATGTGTTTCTCACATCCACAATAATTAAAAACTATGGAAGAAGTCTCTATGACAGATTCAAAATTGTAGAAGTCTCTAGGACAAATCACTTTGTATTACAATGTTCTTATCCAAAAAGGTCAGAAGAGACATACTCATTCACCAGGTGATGTTGAAAGGCAGATAATAGCGTCAGTGACACCCCACACTTTAGATGTGAAGACTCTCACCAGAGCCCAATGACTACCTATTTCTAGGATAGTCAAAAAGGCAGGCAGATAGCCTCTGCGGGCATATGTTGCAAAGATGGGTCAGTCCCTCCTAAGTTGAAGCGGTTCAAATAACTCCTGGCCAAAATCATCCAGACTCTGCTCTGTTATCCCAGGCCAGTCACTCAGCATCCCCGGCGTCCCTCTCCCGGACTCACACACCCGCAGTGGCCCGTCACACCTCCAGGCACAGGTTGTGTTCGCTGCCTGGGACACAGTTGTACATAAGTTGTACCTGTTTATCTGCAGTCTTCTCGCCTCTACAGCCTCTTAAAGCACACATTTTACACATCATCTTTGAGATGCAATAGGCAGGGGGAGGGATCTGATTTCACACACTGCACAATGCAGAAAGGAGAGCCAAGTGTAATCTGAGACCTGAGTGGAGGGAAAAGACACTCCAACACACATGCAGTCTTGTAGCTAAACATGCACAGCTGAGGCTGTCAATCTCTATGTGCTGGGGAAAGGGGGACAGGGCCATCCCCCAGAATTCTGTGGTATTAACATTACCTGTCACAAGTGACTCATGCTGATAGCAGAGGGAAGAAAGAGCAGAAAGGAACTAAACGATGGAAGAAATTTACTAAAACCCTAGTGCAGCTGTGTATGGTAACCAATCAGCTTCTAACCTCAGCTTGTTCAATTAAGCTTTGACAAAAAAAAATTGGAAGCTGATTGGTTTCTATGAACAGCTGCACCAGATTTGCACTCTCCAGTATTAGTAAATCTCCCTTTGTGTATTGGATAGAGGGATATGTTTGTTCATTTTTCATTTCAGAGCTTTACAACCATTTCAGTTAATACAATGCCTGGAATGCACTTTAAATTACATTTTGTATAAAAAATGGCTCCCTTTGCTACATCATATTATTCAGAGGTGCATTAATTCCTAGCCACGTGTTTTGCGCAGTGTTTGTTTCCTCAAGCATTGTGTCAACAGGCAGGCTGATAACATCAAGTATGGCATCCTTAGAAGCAATGTGGTGAGCTCCCTGGTAATGGTGCATGGCACAGAGCCTGCATTACGGATGCTGAATGACTTAAACATTGTCTAATGTACTCTTTACTTTGAAGCTTCCCTTTTATGTTCACGGCAAGAGTCTGTTGTGGTTTCGTGGTCTGAGTGCTTCACCTAAAATTACATTTTCCTTTCTTCCTGAAAACAGGAAATTATTGAGTTTTTGCCTCTAAGTAATATCTTATTTCATGCCTTTTGCATTTGAATAACTTGATTAAAGGAGATCTGTCACGGGAGAAATACTGATCTGTCATGAAGGATATTACTGACCCTTCCTCTTAAATTTCTATTTGTTTGATGGTCACAATGGCCCTCTTCTGTACTTCCTTAGTCACTGTACTGGAACAAGCATGCAGATCTAGAGTTCACAAGCTGAAGGTTTTGGTTCCATGACTCAGAAAATATAAAAATTATAGTCAGCCACGTGACTAGCATTTTCAGAAGACGATCACAAATGGCAGCTTGTGCATTTTTCTCCTCGCAGTTTTGCTTTAACGTGAACCTGTGCTTTGGCCATGCGAGGCAAGGTAATGGGTCCACAATAATTCTATCTTTCCCAGCAAAACCTTGCTTTACAGTGCCTTGAAAAAGTTTTCATAACCCTTGAAATTTTCCACACTCTCTGCAATTACAGCTGGAAGTCTTTTTAGGGAAGTCTCTACCAGCTTTGCACATCTAGAGAGGACATCTTTGCCCATTCTTCTTTGCAAAATAGCTCAAGTTCTGTCAGATTGGATGGAGAGCGTCTCTGAACAGCAATTTTAAGTCTTGCCACAGATTCTCAATTGGATTTAGGTCTGGACTTTGGACTCTGGGTCTTTCTAACACATGATTATACTTTGATCTAAACCATTCCATTGTAGCTCTGGCTGTATGTTTAGGCCTCATACACACGGACGTTTTTTGAGGCCGGCGTTTTCTGGCGTTTTTTGCAGCTCTCCATGTTAGTCAATGGCCCCATAAAAACGTTGGCGTTTTTGAGCTGTAGATGACGTCGGCGTTAGTGAGCTGAAACTAGAACCCACGGCCAGCGCGTTCTGAGGCTGTAACGTTTTGGCATTTTTTGACGCCGACGCCACAATATGCCAACAAATGCCTACAAACGCCAACAAACGCCACCTATTATTATACCGGCGTTTTCCGGCGTTTTTTGACACCAATGTTTTTAGGTTAAAAAATAGCAGAGGGATGATTTTTTTTTAAAAAACGCCTATTGACGCCGACGCTCACTAACGCTCAAAAACGCCGATGCATAACGCCGAAAAACGCCGACTTTTTTTCCTTGACGTCAGGCCCGACGTTTTGTTTATTTTTTTAGAAACGTCCGTGTGTATGAGGCCTTAGGGTCGTTGTCCTTCTGGATGCTGAACCTCCGTCCCCGTCTCAAGTCTTTTGCAGACTCTAACAGGTTTTCTTTTGCCCTGTATTTGGCTCCATCCATATTCCTATCGACTTTGACCAGCTTCCCTGTCCCTGCTAAAGAAAAGCATCCCCACAACATGATACTGCCACCACCATGTTTCACGGTGGGGATGATGTCTACAGGGTGTTGTGCAGTGTTAGTTTTCTGCCACACATAGCGTTTTGCTTTTAGGCCAAACAGTTAAATTTTGGTCTTATCTGACCAGATCACCTTCTTCCACATGTTTGCTGTGTCCCCCACATGGCTTCTCGTAGACTGCAAACAGGGCTTCTTATGGATTTCTTCCAACAATGGCTTTCTTCTTGTCACTCTTCCATAAAGGGCAGATTTGTGGAGAGCACAACTAATAGTTGTCCTGTGGACAGATTCTCCCACCTGAGCTGTGGATCTCTGCAGCTCCTCCAGAGTTACCATGGGCCTCTTGGCTGCTTCTCTGATGAATGCTCTCCTTGCCCAGCCGGTCAGTTTAGGTGGACGGCCATGTCTTGGTAGGTTTGCAGTTGTGCCATACTCTTTCCATTTTCAGATGATGGATTGAACAGTGTTCCATGAGATGTTCAAAGCTTGGGATTTTTTTTATAACCTAACCCTGCATTAAACTTCTCCACAACTTTATCCCTGACCTGTTTGGTGTGTTCCTTGGCCTTCATGATGCTGTTTGTTCACTAAGGTTCTCTAACAAACCTCTGAGGGCTTCACAGAACAGCTGTATTTATACTGAGATTAAATTACTCACAGGTGGACTCTATTTACTAATTAGGTGACTTCTGAAGGCAATTGGCTCCACTAGATTTTAGTCAGGGGTATCAGAGTAAAGGGAGCTGAATACAAATGCACCCCACACTTTTCAGATTTTTTTTGGAAAACCATTTATCATTTTCGTTCCACTTCACAATTATGAGCCACTTTGTGTTGGTCTAGCACATAAAATCTCAATAAAATACATTTATGTTTTTGGTTGTAACATGACCAAATGTGAAAATTTCAAGTGGTATGAATCCTTTTTCAAGACCCTGTAACTTCACCACCACTCTGCTCAGTACTGGAAAGAGTTAACGTAGAGTTGGCCACTCCAATGTAGCACAATTGAGCCAGTTATTGAGCACCAGCTTAAATGAATGCATTATTAGATTAAAGTGACCCTTTCACCAAACTAAAAGTTGAAATAAAATATGTTCCTGTAAAGTGAATGCTTATCTGTCCCGCCACCTGCACCACTAAATGCAGCTCCACTGAAGAGAAATCCCTGGATGAAGTCCATTTAGGAGTGTCGATCTCCTGGTGGGGGGACTCTTGCTTAAAGTGGAGTTCCACCCAAAAGTGGATGCTCCACTTATCTGCTCCCCCCCCCCCCCGGTGCCACATTTGGCACCTTTCAGAGGGGTGGGGGGGGAGTGGGTACCTGCTTTTGACAGGTACCCATCCCCACTTCTGGGAGACTGCGCCGCGGTGACATCCCTCAAATGACAGCGGCAGCACCCGAGAGCCAACCTGAAAATCGGCTGAGGTGCCGACATTGCGGGCTCCCTGGACAGGTGAGTGTTGTTGCTGGGAGCCGGCGATACATTACAGCCGCGATAATAAATGACAATTTTTCCTTCACAAATGTCATTTTGCTCTGACTATGTTCTAAACATCACAAAGGTGCGCCCTTTTACAGGCAGACTAAGGGGACCCCCCAGGCACATTATTTAAAGGAATATTTCATTTCTATTTTTTCACTTTAAGCATTTTTAAAATCACTGCTCCTGAAAAACACATCAATTTAAAAACTTCTTTTTGCATTAACACATGTCCCCTAGGCCAGGACCCGGGTCCTCATACACTTTTTAGGACAATGACTTTCATATAAACCTTTAAACGAGCACTTTTGATTTTTCATGTTCGGGTCCCATAGACTTTAACGGTGTTCGAATATGTGGACAAATTTTTTTGTCTGTTCACATGTTCTGGTGTGAACCGAACCGGGGGTGTTTGGCCCCTCCCTACACCTGAGCTTGATTTTGAGTGACATGGTAAAGGCTGAGTATTCAGTACATGTGATTTTTTTTTTTTTTTTTTAATAACGTTGCAAAGATTGCAAACAAACTTCTTTCAGGTTGTCATTATGGGGTATTGTTTGTAGAATTTTGAGAACAATAATGAATTTCATCCATTTTGGAAGGAGGCTGTAACATAACAAAATGTGGAAAAAGTGAAGCATGTGAATACTTTCTGGATGCACTGTATATTATGGGCAATGGGAGTGGTATTCTTCGCTGCATGGGGCACAAAAGGTGAGTATTTACTTTCTTTTTTGAATGTGCATAATTCATTTACACTTTTTAGAAACAGTGATGCTTTACCTGGTGTTTTACATCTCCCTGCGATTTGCCTTTAAAGCACCATAAACCTGATGTGTTTTATTGCTTTCAGAAAGGGGGAGGCCGTGGGGTTGGTACTTGGGCAAAGGGATTTTGCTCAAAGTGGCAACAGTGTTTTTCTGCACTTTCTGTTAACTTTTCACCTTTTTTACACATTGCCCTTTTTAGTTGCTGCTTCCCATATCAGACAGATACAGTTAGGCTCCATGCACACTGGACGCTGTCTGGCCGTCGGATTATGTGGCAGGAGACGCTGCTTAGAAAATGTGCTTTTAGCAGCGTTTTTTAAGCAGCGTTTATGCACATTTTTGCGTTTTTGATCTTTTTTTTTTTACTTCATTAGCTTCCATTGACTACAAAGAGCACTGGACGCCGATAAACGGCCGTTTAGCGCCGTTTATTAACCACTTGCCGACCGCCAACCGCAGGTTGACGGCGACAAAGTGGTTCGTTATCGCAAATCGCCGTCATGCGACGGCGGCTGCGATAACGCGCGCGTGCCACCGGAGGCGCGTCCGTGCGCTCACTGTGTTCGGGGAGGGCCAGGGAGCGGGTGCGGTGGCTTCGATTGCCGCCGGCTACCCGCGATGGCCCCCCCGGAGTGAAGGAACGGAGGTCCGTGTATGTAAACACGGACCTCCGTTCTGTGAAGGGGGAAGGGCTGTGATCACAGCCTTCCTGTATACGGAGGCTGTGACCACTTCCCTTCCCCAGCTAGGGCAGTCCCCCCACAGTTAGAACACGCCCAGGGAACATAGTTAACCCTTAGAGCGCCCCCTGCAGGTTAACCCCTTCACTGCCAATGGCATTTACACAGTAATCAGTGCATTTTTATAGCACTGATCGCTGTATAAATGCCAATGGTCCCAAAAAAGTGTCAAAATGGTCCGACATGTCCGCTGAAATATCGCAGTACCGCAAAAAATCGCAGATCGCCGTCATTACTAGTAAAAAATAAAAAAAAAAAGAAAAACCCCAAAAATGAATTCTCATCATCCGTAAACGCGACCACTTTTGCGCAAACCAATCTATAAACGCCGATTGCGTTTTTTTTTATCGCAAATATGAGGAAGAATATAAATCGGCCAAAAACGGTAAAAAAAAATGTTTTTTTTTTTTTTTTTTTTTTGGGATTTGTATTTTAGCAAAAAGTAAGACATTTGGGTTTTTTTGCAAAATTGTCGCTCTTCTTTTGTTTATAGCGGCGATCAGAAATGACGCAGAGGGGAACAAATACCACCAAAAGAAAGCTCTGTTTGTGGGGAAAAAAAGGACGCAAATTTCGTTTGGGTACAACGTTGCACGACCGCACAATTTTCAGTTAAAGCGACGCAGCGCCGAATCGCAAAAAGGGCTCCGGTCCTAAAGCTGGAAATCCTTCCGGGGCTGAAGTGGTTAAGGCATTTATCGGCGTCCATCATTAAAACGACAATAAATGTCCATGTGTGCATGGAGACATAGGATAACATATAGGGGCGTTTATGGGCTGTTAAAAAAAAAAACGCCCAAATGACCATAAACTGTCGTTTATCAGCTTCAGTGTGCATGGAGCCTTTTACTCTATGGAAGTAACTGTATTTTATGGTCAGACAGACTTTAAAACGGAGTCCCACTTTAAGTAAGTACTTTTTCAACTATTTATTCTTTTCTGCTGCTTGATTGTGGAAAAAAATGATGGTAACTGAGGCGGTTCTGGCAAAGATTGCACGGCAGCTTCCCCTGTGACCACACCATATGACTTTCCCTGCTTCCTCCCTCTACAAATTAGGATCTAATTTGGGAGTCTGGTTCCTCCTGAATTGCTGGGTTTCCAGACCTGCAGCCTCCCATGTGGAATAAAAGAATGAACGCTATAGATTATATAGACTTTCCCAGCAATGGAGATGAGGATGATAGTGACAGATAATTTCCCTTCTGTGACGGCAAAGGGAATTGTTTTGATGCCTGGAGACGGGGAATAAATGATTGTGTGACAGCAGCCAGCTATATTGTGCTTCCAGGGAACAGCGAATGCTAATTTACTCATACATTAACCACGGTACACCCAGCTAGCGTGTATTTTTTTCCCCTAGGCACTTTGACATTCATTTTGTAAATAGCAGATGTCACTGACACTTGTATAAACATAATATTGTAGGTGATTAAGTCTAGGTTCACACTGATGGGATGCGGGAGTGAACCCTGTGCGTTTCCCGCACTGCATTGAAATCGCACAGCGTTCATGTGATCTGCTGTGGGTGTCAATGTTAAAGGGGTTGTAAAGGCAGAAGGCTTTTTATCTTAATGCATTCTATGCATTAAAGTGATTGTAAAGTCTATTTTTTTTTTAAAATAACAAACATGTTATACTTACCTCCTCTGTGCTATTGGTTTTGCAGAGCAGCCCGGATCCTCCTCTTCTCAGGTCCCTTTTTGCTGATCCTGGTCCCTCCCTCCTATTGAGTGCCCCCACAGTCAGCAGCTCTCTATGGGGGCACCCGAGCCGAGTCAGAGCTCCGTGTATCCATTCAGACATGGAGCTCTGCCCCCTCTCTCCCCTGATTGGCTGACTGACTTTGACAGCCACAGGAGTCAATGGCGCCGCTGCTTTGTCTCAGCCAATCAGGAGGAGTGTCCTGGACGGCTTAGACATTCATGGACATTGCTGGAGAGAGATGGGGCTCAGGTAAGTATTAGGGGGTGCTAGGGAGTCTTCTACACATAAAATGTTTTTTATCTTAATGCATAGAGTGCCTTTACAACCCCTTTAAAGGAGAAGTCCAGCCAAAGCACGTTTGGCTGTGCTTCTCCTATTGATCACAGGAGTGCAATTCGTTTTGCACTACTGTGACCCATTTTCAGGCTGAAGTCCGCTCTCTGCTGACGTCACAGGAATCAGTCCAGGCACTGCGTCATCCTGACAATGGGAGTCTGGATCCGCCAGGTGCCTGCACAGACACCCGTCTCAGCCTCCCAACGAGCCACTGAGAGGCTGAGACGGCTGCTTCCCATCCCCTCCACAGCTCAGCGCTCCAGTGAGCAAGGAGGGAGCAGAGAGGAGAGCTGCTGATTGACAGTCAGCAGCTCTCTGCTCGGGGAGCTGTGAGAGTCATTGGCAGTGATCGGTTGCTCGGTTCTCAGTGCAGAGGCACTGGGGGGACAGATGCAGCATCCACCTAGGTGAGTATGAATGGGTATAAGATACAAAGCCTTCTGTGTGCAACAGCCCCACTCAGCCCCCCTAACACTTACCTGAGGTCCCTCTAGGCTTGCCACCTCATCGTTTAAACCTGAACACATATATAATGCAGATAAGGCACCAAGTGAGTTTAATTACCACTTTAATCAGCCACAGACCCTGTGTAATTAATATGTTTTCCGTTTTAAAGGGATAAGGTGGCAACCGTAGGTCCCTCTCTGTCCAGCAATGTCCACAAGTGTCTCAGCCATTCGAGATTCTCCCTCCTGATTGGCTGAGACATAGCAGCGGTGCCATTGGCTGCCACTGCTGTCAATCAATGTCAGCTAGCCAATCGGGAGAGAGGGGGCGGGGTTCATGTCTGAACGGGCACAGAGAGCTGTGACTCGGCTCTGGTGCCCTCATAGCAAGCTGCTTGCTGGGGGATACACTGTTCAGGATGGAGGGAGCAGGAGCACCAGAGAGGGACCCGAGAAGAGGAGGATGTGGGCTGCCCTGTGCAAATCCACTGCAACAGTACAGCTTCACCAGTTCAAGCTAATTTTCACTTGGCTTGGTGCAGGGGTGTCAAACCTAATTTCATTGCGAGCCACATCAGCATTGTGGTTTCCCTTAAAAAAACAGTTGTATCTGTAAGACTAGATGTCAAGAGCCCTCTTCCATAATCAGAAGTCAGGAGTGCCCCAATTTTCCTTACATCATATTGCATGCGCTTACCTTGTGGTGCTACCGGGAAGAAGCTAGGGGAGGACCTGGGAATCAGAAAGTGTAGGGTCTGGAGGAGGATCAAAAGAGGGCTGGAGTCAGCTGCCGGAGACGAGGGGGGTGCCGCATCTGCACAAAGCGGCACAGGATCTGTAGTAGTGGTTCTCTCCTCCTCACTTCTACCAACAGCTGAGATGGGGGGAGCGGAGGAGCCTTTCTACATGAAATGGCTTGGCGGGCTAGATTCAGCCCACGGACCTTGTTTTTGGCACATGTGCCTTTTTTTTATTTATTTATTTTACAAAATTGTAGGTGTTGTATTTTTGCTAACACCGTGCATGCCATCATGCGCTAGTGCATTGCCGTGCACTACAACACAAATACATTCTGGAGGTGGGTTGTGGTGCCTTTCAAATGAATAACACCACAGCACACCAACACCTATCCATATCTGTTACCAAAGCACAATGGTGGGAACTGGCCCTAAGTGAAAATTCACAGTGAAAAGTGAACGTGCATCATTCCTTTAGTAAGTTCTACCCAATTTGCCGACAACATTTACTGCGGCAAGGTGGTCCGGCTGCGCGAAAGGACGTACCTGTACGTCACTTCATGCAGTAGCCTCTGGGGGGGGGGCGCAGATTGGACAGAGGGGGAGCCAATCAGTGGAGCAGAGAGGCAGAACAGCGATCTGCCTATGTAAACAAGGCAGATCGCCATTCTTACAGGGGAGAAAACAGAGACCTTGTGTTCCTGCTAAGTAGCAACACAGATTTCTGTGTTCTCCCAGTCAGAGCAATCCCCACAGAGTTAGCAAGCACCTCCTAAGGACACAGTTAACCCTTTAATCACCCCTGATGTTAACCCCTTCCCTGCCAGTGTCATTAATACAGTAACAGTGCATATTTTTAGCACTCATCACTATATTAATGTCACTGGTCCCCAAAAAAGTGTCAGGTGTCAGATTTGTCCGCTGTAATATCGTAGTCCCGCTAAAAATCACTGGTCGCTGTCATTACTAGTAAAAAATTCCATAAAAATATCTTATAGTTTGTAGACGCTATAACTTTTGCGTAAACCAATCAATATACGCTTATTGGGATTTTTTTTAGCAGAATACATATTGGCCTAAATTGATGAAGAAATTCGTTTTTTTTTAATTGGATATGTTTTATAGCCGAAAGTAAAAAATATTGTTTTGTTTTTTTTTCACAATTATCTGTCTTTTTTATAACGCAAAAAATAAAAACCGCAGAGGTGATCAAATACCACCAAAAGAAAGCTCTATTTGTGGGGAAAAAAAGGACATTAATTTTGTTTGGGTACAACGTCTTATTTGTCAGTTAAAGCAACGCAGTGCCGTATCGCAAAAAATAGCCTGGTCAAGAAGGGGGTAAATCCTTCCGGGGCTGAAGTGGTTAAAGGGAAGGTCAAAGAGCTTTGGTTCAGTTGGAGAAAGAGAGAGAGCCCAAGGGTCACCCCTGTGGAGACCCAAACCAAACGCACAGACAGAATAGCACTTCTCACCACCAGTATTCTCCCGGAGTAGTTTGACTTCTGCACACATATTTTCCATCTTTTGTCTTTTCCTTCTCTCAGCCCTTGTAGGAAGATACTTATGTTTGTCAATGGGGACTTTTGCTACTGTAATCCTATAAATCAGTTTCAAGGATGTGATGTGCCAAGGTCTAAAATTTCCCAACATATACATCTGTATCCCCCCGCAAAATCTGTGCGATGTCTCATAGCAGCACATATAGAGACGGACTCAGGATATCTTGTAAAGCTTGGAACATTTTGATCTATGGACATTCAGACACTCACAATTCATGTGAGGAAGCAGATGTTTTATATTGCCCTTTATGCACACGAGATAAAAGAGACTTTTGCCTACTATAATCCTCTAATTCCAGGATTTGGCATGCCAAATTAGGAATTCATATAAGAGTTTCCAACATTTACATCTGCATCTCCACCTCGAAATCTATGCGATGTCTTATATCGGCCACATATAGAGATGGACTCAAGGTATCTTGTAAAGCTTGGGACATTTTCCTCTATGTACATTCTTGCACAATTTATGTAAGGAAGCAGATGTTTTACATTTCACAATAGGCACACAAGATACATTTGATTTTGTAAGTAATTGGTAGTATGGGGAATTCGCTGACTTAAAGTCTAACGCCATGTTTAATGTCCCTTTTAATCATTCATTTGGACCAGGCTGGCTCAAATGAACTCTATACTTTACTATGTTGAGTTTATCTCTTTTGGGGGATCTATGAGTACAACACTCACCGACACGAGTATAGCCATGCCTTGGTCTATGGCAGGGGTCTCAAACTGGCGGCCCTCCATCTGTTGGGAAACTACAAGTCCCATGAGGTATTGCAAGGCTGACAGTTACAAGCATGACTCCCACAGGTAGAGGCATGATGGGACTTGTAGTTTCGCAACAGCTGGAGGGCCACCAGTTTGAGACCCCTGGTCAATGCAATACTTACTTGATGAGAGTTGCCATTGGGATATCCCCTTTATCGAATAAAGGCTCTGGCTGGGTATATTAGCCACAGGCGATTCTGACCTTCCATAATAGGAGGTCTTTTCTTGTGGTGGATGTTGCACTTTTATCCGTGGTGGTGGATGTTATCATCTTTTGGAAGGACACTTTTTCTAATTTGGAATCTGGTCACCGTTCACATTGGTGTTATTATATTGATATACTGGCTATTCCATTAGGATAGCAGTTCACATTCGGAATTTTATAAATAAATTTATACGAGTACAAGTTGTTACAATGTATGTTCGAGTTAACGCAGCTCTATTTATCCAGTTTTTATTGCTGTCTGTGTCCCCATTAGGAATATTCACCCTCCCAATTTTCCCTGTTTACCATTATCATTAAAAGTAAAAGAAAATCCGAAATTGTGGGTTGTCCCGAGAAAAGTAATAGTGGGGAAATCTTCCAGTGGGGACATGGTTCTGGCGACGTTGAGGTCCCCCAGGAATTCTTTTATTTTACAGGGATTTCCTCTCACTTCCTGTTTGGCTATGGGACAGGTATAGGGTTGCCACCTCATCCCTTTAAACCCGAACAAATATGAATTACACAGGTTGTTCTGAGGTTAATTCAATGCAGATAAGGCACCAAGTGAGTTTAATTGCCAATTGAATTGGCCTCAGAACCTGTGTAATTAATATGTGTTCGGGTTTAAAGGGATGAGGTGGCAACTCTAGACAGGTAGTGAAGGGAAATCTCCACAATGGGAAACAATACAAAGCTTCCTATGGAGAGGTGCGTGAATGACGTCAGAATCTTCGCTTCAGCCAGTCAGAGGAAGCTTTGTATTCATTCTTAGGCCCCTTACACACAGGTTGGACTCTGCAAGGGCCCTTTCACAGGGCTCGCCGTTCAGGTCCTCCTGTCCGTTATTCAGGCGACCTGAACGGATGCTCCATGCAGCCCTATGGAGCGGCGGATGTCAGCGGAGACATGTCCGCTAACATCCGCTGCTCTCCGATCCGATCCTGTCCGTGAAATACAGATGGACGGAAACCTATTTTCCATAGGTCGGTAGAAGCGGATCGGATGAAAACGGATAGGCGGTCCGTTGTCATCTGATCTCCATAGAGGGCGGCGCTCTGACAGTACCATCTCCGCTCAGTGAGCAGAGACAAATCTGTCATCCGTCGGCTCAGCTGGGATCAGTGGAGCAATACCCGTTGAGCAAAAACGGACCCTTTACGCGGAAAGCCCGTGTGAAAGGGCCCTAATGCGCATCCTCCTGCTCAGCAGGGGATCTTTCTGCTGATCCCTGCTGAGCAGGCGGATGACAGGTCCATGTCCACTCCGCTATGCAGAGCATACACAGACACAGCCCCGCTGTTCTCTATGGGGTGGTCGACTAGAAACAGACCGCCTTTCTCTTTCCATCCGACTGTCATCCGATCCGCCGGACGGATGGAGAATATATCCCCCATCTGTATGTTTTTTTGCAGTCAGAATTGGATCGGATGCCTGAAAAACTGACAGACGGACCCGTGTGAAACCAGCCATAGAAAACAAAGCAGCCTGTGAATAGCACAGCAGCGCTCAGCCTGAATTTATTTTGTTTCGGGAGTGAGACAAGAAAACCCCATAACATAGCGGGTAGAGATTCTATAGTCCCCATAGAGTTCATGCAGGGCTGATAACAGTGTTTAAGAATCCAATGCAGCATTGTCCGCTTACTACATTAATACATTAATAAATGTGGCAGTATTGCATTTTGATGTATATTGCTATGCAACGTATGTATGTAAAAACAGCCATCAACAACACATAGGGATTGATTTGCAAAAGGCAAATCCACTTTGCTCCACAAGTGCACAGCTAGTGCTCCACAAATGCAGTCGCTGTAGATCCGAGGCGGACATGCAAGGAAAATAAAAAACAGAATTTTTGCTTGTAATGATTGGATGATAAAAATCAACAGAGCTTCCCCTCATTTCAGATCTTCCCCTGAGATCTACAGCGACTGCAAGTGTTTGTACAAAGTTTTTATAATACTTTTCACATGCTTTTGATTTTCTGTTTTTCATGGTTGCCCTAAAAGTCCCATAATTGAGGGTTTAGTCTTGTTTGTATACCATTTGGGGGATGATGACAGCCGGTAAGCTCTCTACTAAACTTGTCAGCTCATTAGGAGTTCACTGAATTTCTGGAAGGATTAATGAGTATTTGTTTGCACTTATCATAACAAAGCATTCTCATTTATATATTTACACAGAAAAAGGTACCAAACAAGTGAAATTGAATGCCCGGGTTTACATACACTTCATATTTTGTTTATTGCCATGAAGACTGAGAATAAAGTGTTAGTTACCTATGGAAGGATTTTCTTTCTGTATGCTTCCCACCCATGACATCAGAATGTCAGCATTTTCGTTTGGGTCCAAAAAATAGTTAAAGTCACCCTGCACTTTGATTATTTGCTTTGTTGCTGATGCATAAATATTTCATGCTCTCATACCACCATTCGTCAGCCAAGCAATATAGCTGGTACTTTCAGGTATGGAGGATCATATGATCTTCTTATCCTTCCACAATGCAGCGTCCAATCACTAGGCTGGAGCTGTATAACGCAGGGGATGGGGGGGGGGCAGTTTTTAGCCTGGTGTATGCTCCAACTGGATTAAATTCAGAGCTTTCATATAAAAGTGGTCTCTGCGGCGGCTTTTATGCGAGGTGCCCCCTCCCGCCACTTCCCGGTAGTCTCCACTGCTTACCTGACCCGTCGGTAGCGGCGGAAACAATCCGATCACCGGAATGGATGGGCAGGAAGTCCCCCACAAGATGGCCCCCCACTCGACTCTATGCCCTTGGAGGACCGGAGCGACGTCAAACGTCACTTCCGCCCTCCGGCCTTAAAAGGACAAATTTTTTTTTTTTTTTTTTTTTTTAAAAAAGACTTTATTTATTATTTTTAAGTGTAAAGGTTAGATCTGAGGTCTTTTTGACCCCAGATCTCACATTAAAGAGGCCCTGTCCTACTTATTTCTATTACAAGGGATGTTTACATTCCTTGTAATAGGAATAAAATTGATCAAAAACATTTTTTATAAAGGGACAGTGTAAAAATAAAAAATATAAAGTAAAAAAAAATTAAAGTGCCCCGTCTCTCAGAGCTCGCGCACAAAAGCAAACGCATACGCAAGTTGCGCCAACATATCAAAACGGTGTTCAAGCCACACATGTGAGGTATCACTGCAATCGTTAGAGCAAGTGCAATAATTCTAGCCCAAGACCTCCTCTGTAACTCTAAACTGGTAACCTGTAGAAATTTTTAAACATCCTCTATGGAGATTTTTTAAGCGGTTGTATCACCTAAATTAGATTTTTGCCTATGGGTAAGCCTATAATGCAGCCTATAATAAGGCTTACCTGTAGACAAAATGAATATCTCCTAAACCTGTACGGTTTAGGAGATATTCTCACTGCAAGCACCGCTGACGTCAGCAGGCGCATGCGCAGTGATGTCACGGCGAAGGCCTGGCGCATAGCGTCGGACCCTGACGGAAAGTCCGCCGTAAAAATTGGCTCCCGTGCACATGCGCAGGAGTGACGTTTCGTGGCTCCAGCCACGCACAGCGCTGAAGCCACAAACCCAGAAGGATCAACGGAGGGAACATATCAGCTCCCTCTGTGGGGACCAGGCAGACCAGTGGGAGCTTCTTTCTGAGGTAAGTATTACATAATGAACTAGTAGCCATTTTGGAAGCGGTTTTGGCCTGTTGTGGCCGCTTGGCGGCCAATTGTGGTTGGTCTCCCTGAATGGGAGATAGCACGTGTGTGTTGGCGCCACTTCTCTCTCTTCCTGGTCGGCGCTTGGGGCGGCGGCAGCAGCGGCATCAGCAGGCAGGGCAGCCTCTTATTGGGCACAGCAGGAGGGCAGTGTTTTCAGCAAGTATCACTGGTTCTCTCCCTGGGGTGTGGGCGCGGTGGTGCTGGGTCCTACTGGGCAGTCCCGGTCGTTCTGTGGGGCATTGTGCAGGGGGTGCACTGTGGGGGCGTATGGCCGGTAGGCCTCATAAGTGTCCCGGGGGTGGCGCAATGGCGGCTGAACCGGCAGTGGCTTCTCCGGAGGAGTCCGCTGAGGCTCAAGCCGTGCTGGGACCTCTGGTTCCCCTGGATCAATTGACTTCAATTTTGGAAGAATTTTTCACCCGGGGGGAACCGAGCCGGGGTAGGGGGGCCCCAAGAAGCATCCGCCCCCTCCTAAATCTTCGGAGGAGGACTCAGAGCCGGAAGGGGGCTCTGTGGACCCAGGGATCCCCGTGGAGCTCTCGGACGGGGAGCTGGAGCCATCGGATGGGGAAGAGGACCAGGGGGCCTCTGTGGCGTGCGAAAGGGCGCTGGTGGGCGCCCTGGTCATGAACGTCCATAATTCTCTACGGCTAGACCAGCCTGGGGAGTCACAGGGGTCTGCCTACACCTTTGGGTCCCAGAAGCCATCCCGTGCTCCCAAGGTGTTTCCTTATCTCCAGTATTTTGACCAGTTTGTCTATAAGGAATGGCAGCGTCCGCTAAATTCTTTTACTCTGCCAAAACGTTTTTCTGTGCGCTACCCTTTTGAGGACAGCCTGTTACAGAAATAGGCCTCCCCCACGGTGGACCCGCCGATGGCCCGCCTGAATAAGACGACAACTATTCCCTTGGAGGGGTCCCCCTCTTTTAGGGACCCGGCCGATAGGCGGGCGGAAGCATTGTCCAAGGCACTTTTCTTGGTGGCGGGGGCAGCCATGAGGCCGGCCTTGGTGTCGGTAATGGTGGCACAGTCGCTCACGGAGTGTGCGATGGAGTGGAGTGATGCTTGGGGCTGCGGGGATTCGCCTGAATCGGTGCAGCGAGCAGACCACCTGGTGCAGGGGCTTGGTTACCTCTGTGACGCAGCACTGGACTTGGTGCCAATGCTGTCAAAAATGTCTGTTTTTGCGATCATTATTAGATGCCTGCTGTGGCTGCAGCGCTGGTCGGGTGACCACGCGTCTAAGAAGGGACTCACGGACCTGCCCTTTCAGGGTGGTCGGCTCTTTGGGGCCCAGTTGGATGAAATCATTAAGGATTTCACCAGGGGGAAGAGTACATTTCTCCCGGAACCCAAGCGGCGAGAACAACGCCACAAGCAGGGGCCTCTGGCCAGAAGCGTTTTTTTCGTGCGCCCGGTTCTGCGGGCAAGGGCTCCCAGCCTGGCAAGACTGCCTCTGGAACCGGTAAGGGGCCCTGACAGCGCAAGCCAGAAAAGACGGAGGAAAAGTCCTCCTCCGCATGATGGGCTACCCCCGCCTGTCTCTTGGGTGGGGGGCCGGCTTCTGGGGTTCGCGGACCGGTGGGCCACTCGCATCTCCGACCGGTGGGTGCGGGAGGTGGTGTCCTCCGGGTACAAGATAGAGTTCAGTACTCGGCCCCCGGACAGGTTCTTTCCGTCAAATTTAAGACTCCCTCCGGGGCGTCAGCAAGCTCTGTTAGAGGCTATGCAGATGCTGCCCGAACAGGGGGTCATCGTGCCGGTTCCTCCGTCGGAAAGATTGCGCTGCTTCTAATGGAACCTCTTTGTGGTGACAAAGAAGGGGGGGGGGGGGTCAGGCCGGTTCTGGACTTGAAAGAGCTCAATCACTTCTTGAAGGCACGCAAATTCAGGATGGAGTCAGTCTGTTCGGTCGTGGCCGCCCTGCACCATGGGGATTTTTCTGGCGTCCCTGGACATCAGGGACGCGTATCTTCACGTTCCCATTTGTGTCCGACACCAGCGCTTCCTGCGCTTTGCTATAGGGGGACCTCCATTATCAATTTGTGGCTCTCCCGTTCGGTCTGGCTTCGGCTCCGCGGGTCTTCACCAAGATCCTGGCCCCGGTACTGGCTCTGCTGAGACAGAGAGGCATTGCTGTGGTAGCATACCTGGACAATCTTCTCCTGCGAGTGGAGTCAGCTACGGCTCTGGAGGGCAATGTTGCTATCACCCTGACCTCACTGCGGGACTTCGGTTGGCTAATCAATCTGCAGAAGTCGACATTGACCCCGTCCTGTCACCTGGAATATCTGGGCCTGATATTGGACACGGAGCAGGCGAAGGTATTTCTACCTCCGGCCAAGTTGCTGACGCTACAAGCAGTGGTGCGAACCCTGTTGTCACGACGGTGGTCCTCCTTACGTTTCTGCATGCGGGTGTTGGGGCTCATGGTCTCGACTTTCGAGGCAATACCATACGCCCAGAGTCACACCCGGCTCCTGCAGCGAGCGATACTGCTGTAGTGGGACAAGTCTCCCTTGTCTCTGGATCTGCTAATCTGGCTGGATCATCAGACCAGGGGGTCGTTGACCTGGTGGCTTCGGGCCCCGGCACTGACCTTGGGGAAGTCGTTCCTTCCCCTGGAGTGGTCGATAGTCACGACGGATGCCAGCCTCTCCGGCTGGGGAGGAGTCCTGGGGCAACTGTCGGCTCAGGGCCATTGGTCGGCGCAGGAATCTCGTCTTCCGATCAATGTGATGGAGCTGAGGGTGATCAGGCTCTGTCTCTCCCAATGGTCGGCAAGGCTGCGCGGCCTACCAGTTCGGGTTCAGCCGAACAACGCCACGGCGGTGGCGTACGTGAACCATCAAGGCGGAACAAGGAGCTCGGCAGCAGCGGCAGAAGCAGCCCACATTCTAAGGTGGGCAGAACTTTACGTGCCAGCTCTCTCCGCCATCTACATTCCGGGCGTAAAAAATTGGAAGGCGGACTTTCTCAGTAGCCAAACGCTGGACTAGGGAGAATGGTCCCTGCATCCAGAAGTGTTTCACCAGATTTGCAAAAGGTGCGGCACGCCAGATGTGGATCTTCTGGCGTCCAGATTCAATCACAAGGTGAAGACCATCGTGTGCAGGTCAAGGGATCCATTGGCGGTAGCCACGGACGCCCTGGTGGCCCCATGGTCCCGGTACAGGCTCATGTACGCCTTTCCTCCTCTCAAACTTCTACTGCGTTTACTGCGCAGGATAGAAGTGGAGGGAATCCCGACAATCCTGGTGGCTCCGGATTGGCCTTGGCGTCCCTGGTACGCCGGCTTGGTGCGGATGGTAACAGATGTTCCCTGTCGGCTCCCGATTCACGAAGATCTACTGTCGCAGGGTCCCATCTTGCACCCTGCTTTACCCTCACTGGCTTTGACGGCATGGCTATTGAGTCCCAGGTACTGAGGGACAGGGGGGTCTCTGAGTCAGTGATCCCCACCATGCTTAAGGCGCGCAAGTGTACTTCGCGCAAGATCTATCATCGCACCTGGAAAGCCTATATTGCCTAGTGTGAGGCGGGGGGTTGGAACCCCCGTTCTTTTTCGGTATCTGGAGTGCTGGCTTTTCTTCAACAAGGCCTGGATCAAAAGTTGGCTTTGAGCACTCTCAAAGGTCCGATTTCTGCTCTGGCGATTCTTTTTCAGCGTCCTTTGGCGACGCATTCTTTGATCCGTACATTTGTACAGGGCGTACGTCATGTGGCTCCTCAGGTACGGTTGCCCCTGGCACCGTGGGATCTGAATTTGGTACTTTCTGTGCTGCAGAAACCGCCATATGAGCAGATCAGGGATATTCCCTTACAACTGCTGTCTCAAAAGGTCGCTTTTTTGGTGGCCATTACATCCGCTAGGCGAGTGTCTGAATTGGCGGCCTCGTCGTGTAGGTCTCCCTATTTGGTCCTACATAGGGATAAGGCGGTGCTGCGTCTTTCCCCATCGTTTCTACCAAAGGTGGTTTCCTCATTTCATATCAATGAGGACATTGTTCTCATCCTAAGGAGATTGCTCTGCATTCCTTGGACGTAGTGAGGGCCTTGCGGGTGTATTTGGCAGCTACGGCTCCTTTTTGGAGGTCAGACGCGCTGTTTGTGCTGACGGAAGGGCCGTGCAAAGGTTTGGCGGCTTTGTCTGCCACTGTATAACGTTGGATCAGACAGACTGTGACCCATGCGTATGCTGTTCGGGCCAAGAACCCCCTTTTCCGGTCACGGCTCATTCCACCAGGGCGATTAGCACTTCCTGGGCTTTCAGACACCAAGCGTTGGTGTCTCAGGTGTGCAAGGCGGCTACTTGGGCCTCGGTGAACACTTTTGTTAAGTTTTACAAAGTTGATGTGTCGGCATCCGCGGATGCTGCTTTTGGCCGCAAAGTTTTACAGGCGGCAGTGTAGGCGCGGCTGGCGCCTCCCGAGATCATTCTGTTGGGTACAGTTGTTATTGTTTACGCACCCCTCTTTGTTTGTCACAGCTTTGGGACGTCCCCATGTGTCATGAATAAGAGGCTGCGTCTGTCAATGAACGTAAGAGAAAATAGGTTTTTTTGACTTACCGTAAAATCCTTTTCTCTGAGTTCATTGACAGATGCAGCACCCACCCCTCTGTGTTGTGTTTGTACGGCTTGTTACGAACTGATATGCTATGCAGGGCTGAGGGGTTATATGCTGAGTGAGGACGGCCCCCTGGGAGGGGCCAACTTTGCTTTTCTGAACTTCGTTCTGCCTAGTCTACTCCTGGTGAAAGGTGCATAAACCCCATGTGTCATGAATAAGAGGCTGCGTCTGTCAATGAACTCAGAGAAAGGGATTTTACGGTAAGTCAAAAAATCCTATTTTTATTCTCTAGGATAATGTTTGGGGGGGGGGGGGGGTTAAGTAATTTTCTAGCAAAAAAAAATATTTTAATTTGTAAACAAGTGCCAGAAATAGACTAGGTCCTTAAGTGAATAATAAACTGGATTTTTCCTTTTCTTTTCTAATCTGGAGAGAGAAATACCAGGAAAAATCGGATTGATTACTATAGACCTTGATACATTTTTTTTACCAGATGCTTTTGAGAAATGAGGCCTGAAGTTTTCTATTTGGTATTGGTTTGAAATATAGGCAAAGCTAGAAATATAACAGCCAAAAGATTTTCATTTTGCTTAGAATCTCCTTGTTCTTTCTTCCAGGGCAGAGAAGTATGGCGTCCATCCCCCAGCTGTCCTCTTCTCCAGGCAAGGTGTACAGAAAGTCTATGCTGTGTCCCTCCTCAACACTCCTCGCAGTCAGGTGCTTCCACTCCTAAGACGGGGATTACTCGGAGAGTTTGTGAGTGTTAATGGTTTCATATGATCATAAGGCTCTGAGCTCAAAGATAAGTGCAAGTTACATAAACACATGGGCCGCTCCTTAGGGTAAAGTATGTGATGTATATACTGTACACACAAACACACACAAAGGGTTTTAGAAATGGATCCAAAGCATATGGCTTTCTTTAACAATTGCTGGAGGCATGCAGGCAATTCTACCGCCATGTTATATAATTCCATATGAATACCTCTTTCTTCTATCACATTTACAGCTTTTTTTTTTGGGCTAGATTAACTAAATTTCTAAGAATATTTCATTTTGACTGAGGGAATTTTGTATATTTGTGATCAGATAGGTTCCAGTTAGAAGGCTTTAAAGCAGGATTTGTCAACCAATTTTACACCCTTGAAAATAATTTTGGAGAACATGACAAGTGATAAAAAGTGCATACAACAGGATTGCACATATATCAAAACATGCATACAAACCATATAAATATATTATTCTGTTAGATGTTGAACCATTATAGCACTTTGCGTGGTATAGGGATATTTATCCCTTCCCCTCCATCGATAATACTTACTCCCAATGTTTAGGGACACTATTAGATTACTGCCTATTATGCTTTTTTATAGATTACGTCTGCATCCGCCCCTGAAGAGTGGGTATTAGCCCATGAAATGCGTCGGACTTATATTGATGCATTACGTCCGCATAGATGACTTCAGGTGTCTGTTCTATTTGTTTCTATTGAAGATTTATTACAGCTTTCAATTATATTAATGGTTTTATGACATGGAGGTTTTTCTGTCCCTATACCATGCAAAGTGCTATAATGGTTCAACATCTAGCAGAATAATATAATTATATAGTTTGTATGCATGTTTTGATATTTGTGCAATCCTGTTGTATGTACTTTTTATCACTCGTCGTGTTCTCCACCATTCTAGGAGAACAAATAAAAATGTTTTCTAACAAAAATGTTTTTATATGGACTGCTTACTGGACATGGCACACATTCCTTACTTATTCCTTACTTAAAGTCCCATATAACCCCCCTCTTTCTCTAGATTCAGGGATGGAGACACATTTTTTGCGTCTCATTTAAAGTCCCAAACCGCTTCCATTGTATTGAAAATAATTTTAGGTCTACAAGGACCCCTGTTATTACTACCGCTAACGGTTGTGTGGTAGTTGGTGGAAAGAATGCTCCTTACATTAGTGGTATGGTTCTTGTAGTATAGGTCTGTTAGAAGAATGCGCCCCTTAAAGTGGTTGTAAAGGGAAAAAAAAACCTGTTTATACTTACCTGCTCTGTGAAATAGAATTGCACAGAGTGGCCCCAACCCTCCTCTTCTATGGTCCCCCGCCGATGCGCCTGGCTCCTCCTCTCTTGCTGGTGTCCTGAGCTTGCTCCCGAGACCCGCTGCTGCATACAGGCGGACTCGACCACGCCCCCCACCACTGGAGTTGATTGACAGGAGCGGAAGTCCATGGCTCCTGCTGCTATTAATCTTCCCAGGGAGGATGGACAAAGCCAGGAGAGCCACAGCTGTCATGTACATTGCTGGATCGTGATGGGGTTCAGGTAAGTATAAAAGGGGGGGGGGGGGGAGTCTGTGACACAGAAGGTTTTTTAAAAAACCTTGAATCTTTAGGACAACTTTAAAGGTGTCTTCAAGGGTTGTTGTTAGTGGTCACCTATCTGAGAGGCAGAAGTTGCTCAAAGAGCCACTAGCAACCTCTGGAGGACCCTAGCTGAACAAGGCTGCTTCAAAAGGACCCTGTTTGATTCTTAAACGAATGAAAATAGCAATGCACTAAAGAAGAGCTGTTATAATTACCTCTCTGCTGGCCTGTATGTCTTGGCCTTCATCAAACTTTATGGCATTCAACGCAACCAGTAATCTTGCATACATGTGTACCCCACTGTGTGCTGTGGTTTCACCCTCCGATCCCTACATTACTACAGTACACATAAGTGACATAGGGTTCAGTGTGCAAGGGGAGCACAGGTATCCGATGTTCCTGGGAGAGTCACATGCCAAAAGTCTCCTACTAACTGACCACCTGACCTATTTATTCTCTCTTTCATAGTGCTCCCCCACCATTTGGTTGAAGTCACCACCAAAATCTGCGTGCTTCCGAGTATAATGGAGCATGTGACCTCCTCCCATGATGCAGTGCTTGGGCCTAAGTGGCCAATTGCCAGGCTTGAACACTGTCACATGAACAGGAGGATGATGTTATCAACCATGCATAAGCTCTAAAACAGGGGTCTCCAAACTTTCTAAACAAAGGGTTAGTTTATTGTCCTCCAGGTTTTAGGGGGGCCGGACTGTGGCCATTGGGAGTAGAAATTGATTGTTCTGGCGTCAGTGGGAGTAAACAATGCATCTTCTGTATTAAGGGGAGAAATAGTGCTCCATCATTGGTGTCAGTGGGAGGAATAGTGCCCCATCATTGGTGTCAGTGGGAGGAATAGTGCCCCATCATTGGTGTCAGTGGGAGGAATAGTGTCCCATCATTGGTGTCAGTGGGAGGAATAGTGCCCCATCATTGGTATCAGTGGGAGGTATAGTGCCCCATCATTGGTATCAGTGCGAGGAATAGTGCCCCATCATTGGTATCAGTGGGAGGAATAGTGCCCCATCATTGGTGTCAGTGGGAGGAATAGTGCCCCATCATTGGTGTCAGTGGGAGGAATAGTGCCCCATCATTGGTATCAGTGGGAGGAATAGTGTCCCATCATTGGTATCAGTGGGAGGAATGGTGTCCCATCATTGGTATCAGTGGAAAGAATAGTGCCCCATCATTGGGGTCAGTGGGAGAAATAATTGGTGTCAGTGGGAGAAATAGTGCCCCATCATTGGTGTCAGTTGGAGGAATAGTGCCTTTTATCAGTGGAAGGAAAAGTGTCCTAAGGACCACTGCTCTAAAACAATCAGACTGTCGTTCACCCAGTCAGGATAGAGTAATCTGTTTAACCTTCTTTTTGTTCTGTTTTTGGGCATTCTCCTTGCTTTGTACTTTAGTTATATATCAACATATTTCTGTACAAGGACTGGTACATCCTTTTTTTTTCATTAATTTGGTCATGTGAAAACCCCTGCCATTGATACTGCAGAGGAATTTCCAAACACACCTGCAGTAGGCTCCCGCTACCTTTCACATCAGTGGCAACAGTGCTCTGCGCCCTGAGCCCACCCTATTTTGAAGCCTATTAGAGCCTCTGGCTCTAATAGCGTGGTTCAACCCCCACCCGTGCGCCGTCTATGCGCCCTCTATGGCCACTGTATTCACATACAGAAAACCTAAACAGTTGTCGGTATTAAGAAGTTTCTTATAGCCCCCAGTCCTATTTAAGTCTACCTTAAATATAACACAGTCATGCTGTTAATATGTTCTGTAATTCCAATGACATTTTATTTTAGCCCATCGACTATTGTACTCACCAGTAGCATTTAGAAAAATCTCTGTAGGTTTAGGCACCTGGACATCCTTGTTAAGTTGTATTCTGGGTAGTTACTGCAGCTTCCTCCTGCTGCCCTGGCTTGTAACAAAGAATGGCTCCACACTATCAGGGCTCCATTGTTTTCTCTCCACAGAGGTAACAGCCTGTATACAATCCCCCTGTCCTTGTGGGGCTTCCATAATTGTGTATGGTTGAAAGTGACATAAAAAAAGGAGATACTATGTGTAGGAGGGTCTATTCAATGTAAAAAATCATTTTTAAAAATGCTAAAAATGTGTCCAATGGCATACCTGACATGTTTAATTAGTTGACTTTATGTTTTGAAGAGGGGGAGGTGTTCTGTATTTCCAACATACTTCTTGTCCTAGGGTGATAACGCTAATCCTCCATGAGCACAGTGCGTGACCATTGTCCCCCTAGGACAGCAAG
The DNA here is from genome assembly GCA_018402905.1 of Glandirana rugosa. Lineage (NCBI taxonomy): Eukaryota > Metazoa > Chordata > Amphibia > Anura > Ranidae > Glandirana > Glandirana rugosa. The sequence continues at coordinate 1,348,825 of BLSH010163069.1, forward strand.
TGTGTTACGGGAAGGATCACCAGGTGAAAATAAGTTTAAGAAAGCTAGAAAACCAATGCAGCCATCACATCTAAGTACTGGTGCTGCAGTATTACATTTGTATTTCTTGTTTAGATTCACTTTAAAACTGCATTTTGAGGACAGTTTTGTGGCCACATGCAAAGATTAGAAAATCAGTGTATACTTCAAGGACATGCGCATAAGTGGTTCTAAAGGCTCAAGGGTATTACTTTCATGCATTCTGTGCATGAAGGTAAAAAAAAAAACCTTCTGTGTGCAGTCTCCAGGGACTCTCACTTCTCATTGGCTGAGGCAGCAGCGAGATCCATTAGCTCCCGCTGCTGTCAATCACAGCCAGTGAGAAGGGGGGCGGGGCTGAGCCGTGGCTCTGTGTGTGAATGGACACACAGCAGCGGCTCAGGAGCGAGCCTGCTTGTGTGCCCCCACAGAAAGCTGTTTGATCTGGGGGCACTCAGCAGGAGGGAGGGGCCAGGAGCACGAGTAGAGGATGATCGGGGATGCTCTGTGCAAAACCATTACGCAAAGGAGGTAAGTATGACGTTTGTTATTTTTTTTTTTTTTTCAAACTTGCCTTTAATATCACTTTAAGAAGATAGCAAATGCAATCATAAACATGACCAAAATTAATATTAATGTGTTTTTTTTTTATATTGAGTTCAAAAAGGTAAAATTAATGCTGACTCCATAATATTGATCTCTTCCAGGAAAATATCTGCCACTTATATTGTAATTTCAGCACTCGCTACAAGTAGTAATTTTGTTGCCTCACTAATGATGAGCAAATTTAAGATAAGATGAATGTCCGGGTGGCTTGTAGAGATATATGCAGAGTAAACACTATTCCGGGTGCACTTAACAGGCAGAACATTGCCAATTGTTTCATTACAGCAGATAATTGTGGTCTGCAAATTCTCATGAGCATATCTCTCTTACAAATTCACCATTCTTTTTTCAGATCTGTCACAAGTCAGGCAATCTGATGGTGCATTTCTGTTTGACACTGGGCTTTTTTACACTTGCAGTTGGAAGGGTGGTAAAAACAGACATTTGAGACACATTTTTTCAATACTTACGTTTTTTATTTGTCAAGTAAAGAGCATATACAGGTGATATGATTTGCAGTTGCTTATGTACAGAAGAAGGTAGCATACCGTTCAGCATTCAGTTTTTGTTAATGCCTCGTAAAGCTGTAAACTTATCAGAGTAAAGTTGTTACAAATAAAGCAAACCTAGGGAGAAAGGGTCGGGAGGGCAGGGCACTCTGTCCCCGGGGATGGGATAGTGTGTCCTGTCCCCGCAGAACCGTAGTATATATGATAAAGACAAGGATGGAGAAAATAAAGCATATCAACAGTGACAACAGTATAACAGTGCAGAGTTGCTCTAGGGAAGTCACTGTTTAGGATGGTAAGGTGCACTTGGGGTGGTGCAACCAAAGGGACCATCGTTTCTGAAAAAGCTGACTTGAAGGTGGGCCTTGGAGTACATATATTCCATGAGGCATTGATTGTTTATAAAATCGAGTATGTCATCTATAGAAGGTGGATCTGGGGCTTTCCAATCCCTGGCAATGGATAGTCTGATGGCAATAAGTATATGAGTTACAATAGCCTGAGTATCGACAGGCCAGGAGTGGAGTTCCAGTCCAAACAGTATCAGTTGTGGAGAGAGAATTGCAGGTGTGCAGAAGAGGTCTGATAAAAGTTTTGCAACGTCACGCCATAAGGGGGCCAATTTGGGGCAAGACCACCAGGTGTGAATGGTGGTGCCCCTATGACCACAGAGTCTCCAACAGTGGGCTGTCAACGTGGGGTAGATATTAGCGGGCTTTGCTGGGGTAAGATACCAGTTATGGCTTGTTCCCGTATTGTTGCTTTATAATAGGCGTTAATGTTAGGTGCGCCCATTCCTCCCAAAGCAGTTGGGGAGCATAATGTAGATCTTTTAATCCTCGGGTGTTTATTGTTCCAGATGAATGACGATAGAATTGCTTGCAGTTTGTCAAGGTGAGAGGGTACGAAGGGTATAGGTAGAGTTCAGAAAATATAGAGTATGTGTGGTAGTAAATACATTTTTGAGAGGGCTATGCAACCTGCCCATGAAGCTTGAACATTCTTCAAGTTTAGTATTGTCTTTTGTAATTTGACCATTAGCTGCGCAAAGTTCTGTGTGAGCAGCTGTGAGGAGGGTAAGGTCAAGTAGATGCCGAGATAGGGAAGAGTGGAGTTTGGAGCCCAGGAAAACAATGAGATTTTGGTAATGTTTAGTTTGGCTGTATTGTCTAGATTAGCTCCAAGCATGGCTCCAAGCATGGCGGACTTTGAATAGTTTATTTTATACAGGGATGCCCTGCTGAAGAGGTCTAAGGTTTGGTGCAGGTGTGGGAGTGAAAGCTGAGGCTCTGTGATGGAGATGATTACGTCATCTACATAAAGGCCAATTTTGTGTTCATATGTGTCAATAGATATGCCGCAGATAGAGCTGTTTGAGCGTATAGCTACCGCTGAGGGTTCCATAATTAGGGAGAAGATTACAGGGGACAGGGGGCAGCCCTGCCTGGTGCCATTAGATATTTTGAAGGAGTTTGAGAAAATCCCAGAGTTGACCACTCTGGCATTTGGGGCTGAATAGAGAGCCATAATGGCTTCAAGGAGGGGGCCTGAGAGTCCGAATTTTAAGAGTACTGCTTTCAGGAAGTTCCAGTCGACTCTGTTGAATGCCTTCTCCGCATCCAAGATGAACAGAGAAGGCGTCCGACTGCGCTCCACCCACTGAAGCAGACTGATATCTAGTCTTGTGCCATCGGATGCCTGTCTGCCATACATAAACCCTACCTGATCTGGGTGGACAAGCTGGGAAATCACAGAAGACAGGCGTGATGCTCTTATTTTGGCGTAGAGTTTCATATCGGTATTAAACAGTGAGATCGCCCTGTAACTGGCCGGATCCTCTGCTGGTTTACCTGGTTTTCGAATAGTGGTTATTGTGGCTGCTAGGGTTTCCTCCGGGATTATGCCCGTTTGTAACGTATGATTAAAAACGTTTGGAGTAGGAATGGGTTGAGCATGTGTGCAAATTGTTTATAGTATTCGTTACTAACGCCGTCTGGCCCTGGTGCTTTGTGAAATGGTAGTGAAACGATTGCCTTTTTAGGCTCGGATTCGGTAAAAGGAGTAGAAATGTGTTGTAGTTGCTCATGGGAGAGGGATGGTAATTTTAGGTTGTCTAGAAAGCGTGAAATATCATGTGTAGAGGGGGTGGGGCCACGCTGCAGCCGCCCTGCAGCTGCATGTAATGGACATGGTTGCAATGTGGTGGTGTATCATTTACAGCAAGGGTCTCTTAACTATGGCCCTCCAGTTGTTCAGGAACTACAATTCCCATCATGCCGAATTATGTCTGTGGATGTCAGGGTTTCACAGTGCCTCATGGGACATGTAGTTCCTCAACAGCTGGAGGGCCGTAGTTTGGAGATCCCTGATTTACAGCAATAAAACAGACGATGAAGAGGCGCGTTGCTTAACCTGACAGTAAAAGATGCATATGGGAGGAGCTACTCACCATAAGTGCACAAGACAGACCCAAACCAAAGTATATCTAAACCCGATTCATGAAATTTTACCTAAGCACATATATCTGCAGTGTTTTCTTATCTCTCTCCAAAACACTAAGTACCATGTCTTTCTGCTGCTCTGTTTTTCTGTTATCTGCATGATAACTTCTGACAAGTTCTTCAACAACCGAGATTAAATCAGCCTAAAATTTGTGTTTTGGGGGGTTGCTATAAATAGATTAGCAGAGAGCTTGTCTTGTCACAGCTCTGTGCATTCTTTCCTTCCTTTGCCTATGAGGAGAGGAGGTGTGCCCCTTTCCTCCAATCAGCTGTCTTGGCTGTATGCCAAGAATCCACTCCTGGTGCTGAACAAGAAAAGAAAATCTCTAACACAATGTGCACTTTCTAAAGAATGTAGAAAGCAGAAGAAAGCAGATATACATGTTAAACTTATGTAGGGAGATTTGTTTAATCTCTTTGTATCATCTGAGGCTCTTCACTTCACTGGATATAGGAGAGAGTTTACATCCACTTTAAGTTTGGGAAAAGTATTTGTCATAGATTTTTTGTGTTGCAAATGACAACAGCTGACAAAAAGCAGGACAGATGTAAGCGTTGTGTAAGTTCTCAGACAGATGGCCAGAGCAGAGCACAGACAGCAGAAATGATCTCGGGTGTGTTGGGGATCCCACCTGCCCAATCCCACCAGAAAGGCTACGCTGCACACCACTAATCACAGTCAGTGAGACATTTCCTGATCTTCGCAGCTGCAGACCCTGCAAGGTCCTCTCTTGATTGTGGTTGCAGTGGATTATTAATTAAAGGTAAATTGAGGGAGAACTTCCTGACTCTAGCACAGTTTATTAGCGCACTGATTGCCTGAAATTACTCTGTAAATTGATCCCATTCCAAATATTTTTTTAAGATGAAAAATGTTGAAAGTAATTTAGTCCCCTTTTAACCGGTTCCGCACCGGCTTGCGTACATTTACTGCTGCAGAGTGGCACGATCCTGCGAATCCCCGTCTATAAACAGCGGCTCGCTCGTGCCCGCCGCACTCTCCAGCAGTATAGCCGCGGGTTGGGCAGACGCGATGTCCGCTGGCTACCCACAATTGCCTGGCAGAGAAGAAAAACGGGGAACCACCGATGTAAACACGACTGTTCCCCACTCTGTCAGGCGGCATGTAAGAGATCTACTGATCCCTGTCACTGGGATCAGTTAGATCTCTTATGCCCCTGGCAGCCCAGCCCCCTCACAGAACACGCCCAGATCTACTGATCCCTGTCATTGGGATGTGTGAGATCTGTTATGTACCGGCCAGCCCATCCCCCACACAGTTAGAACATACCCAGGGAACACAGTTAACCCCAGATCTCCCCCTGCAGGTTAACCCCTTCACTGCCGATGACATTTATACAGTAATCAGTGGATATTTACATTTCTGATTGCTGTATAAATGTCATTGGTCCCAAAAAGTGTCAAAAATGTCCGACATGTCCGCCCCAATAACGCAGTCCCGATAAAAATCTCAGATCTCTGCAATTACTAGTAAAAAAAAAAATTGTGAAAATGCCATAAATTAATTCTCATGGTTTGTAAACGCAGCAACTTTTGCACAAGCCAACCAATAAACGCCGATCCCAATTTTTTTTTTTATACCACAAATATGTGGAAGTATATATATTAGCCAAAACTAATGAATAAATTTGTTTTTTTATATATATATATTTTTTGGATATGTATTATAGCAAAAAGTAAAAAATATATATATTTTTTTTCCAAAATTGTCACTCTTTTTTTGTTAATAGCGGTGATCAGAAATGACACAGAGGGGATCAAATGCCACCAAAAGAAAACTCTATTTGTGGGAAAAAAAGGGCGTCTGTTTCGTTTGGGTACAACGTCGCACAACCGCGCAATTGTTGGTTAAAGCGATGCAGTGTCGAATCGCAAAAAATGCCCTGGTCCTAACGTGGGAAATCCTTACGGTCCTTAAGTGGTTAAGCCACATGAATTATATATGATGCTAAATTTGTATGGAAACTGTAGCTAAAAAGTATTTCTCAAACAGGATACATTGCTTATTAAAATTAGCGTTCTCATTGTTTTTACAGCTTCTTGTACGCACAACTTCCCGTGGTTAGCTTAATTTATGTTGTCTAGAGGTTCAGTCCAAACAAACTTTAATTCAAAAGGATGTCCAACTTCTTCCAGGTCTGCCAATAGTAAATCTGCTTTATATCCTTGTCCCACAGCCAGAAGTCAAAGTGGAGACCCTGCCATCCCTTCTCCGGAGCCAGAGAGCCCTTCTTATCCTCTTCTCAGAAGGCCCTCTCCATCACAGCCATGAGAAGCACATTCTCAGCCTGGTGCGGGGGAAATACTTACAGCCATATTTGGCTTGTTGGTTAAATCTGTAAGTACCAATCAGATAATGTGCCCATTAATGTACATAATGTTGACATTATGGAACTAACATGAGAATGTTTCCATTGCTTTGTGTTTATCTGAAATGAATGGTCACCTTTCCATGCTCAGTACATAGCTGAAGGGTGTAATGGGAATGTACTGTATAGTATTAGGGAATATATTTGTATAGATTTTGTCATATTTTTTTTTTATATCAGGTAAATTAGAAATATTGGAATATTTATTTCCAGTCAAAAGGTGGAGCTCTAGGCTCCTCTACACATTTACCAGGTTAATCGTAAATGCTTTGATTTAGCCTTTACCAGATTCTGATGCTAAAAGGTGATATTGTGATGTGACATATTGTGGAGGGACTTGTAAAGATGACATCAGTTGTTGCCCATGATCCTCACTTTTGCCAGCCAGCAGAGGAAATCTAATTTTAAAGGGTTTGTAAACCTTAAATTTTTTTTTTTTAATAAAAAAACCAAAGTGGCTATACTTATCTGCTCTGTGAAATAGTTTTGCATCGAGCAGGCCCGATCTTCCTTTTCTGGGGTCCCCCTGCCAGCGCTCCAGACCCCTCTTCTTCATTGCGTGCCCCCCACGGAAAGCCGCTTTCTCTGGGGTCATCCATGCAAGCTCGCTTCCTAGTCCTGCTGCTGCGTCCATTGACACAGACAGCGGGACTCGGCCCCACCCCCTGCTACCGTGTTACAGGATTGTATTGACAGCAGCAGGAGCCAATGGCTCCTGCTGATATCAATCTGTCCAATGAGGAGAGAGACAGCAGCTAGAACCACTAAGCTTGTGCACATCGCTGGTGGGTTGAATAAAAAAAAAAAACTGACAGCCCAGGTCGGAGCTGCTGTACCAACAATTCAATGTCAGTACAGTGATCTCCCCTGCTGTGTTCCCCCACCAGAGCACTCCAGTCAGCTCTCTCAGTCATTGCCTGAGAGTGCTGAACGGGAGCCGGTCGGCAGAACTTTTTCAGTCATGACCCTTTGACAGAAGCCAGAACGCCTGGCTTCTGTCGAACCGGCTGCTGTACATACGGGCCAATTGCCGGCCAGTTTTTATTGAACCGGCCGATGCCTCCCGACATTTGGCCCGCGTGTACTAGGCTTAAGTGTTCACTTTTGTAGAAAAGATAAAAACGTGAACACTCTACATTGTCAGGTCACCTGCGGGGCCAAATGACTAGGAGGTTGTGGATCCAACGGCTGGCTGTTGAGGGTCGATGGCTCTAAGAAGCAGCTACACAAGGTCGCAGCTACGGTCTTGGACAGGGAGCTAGAGCGTAAGATTCCCCAGGGTGTGTAGTCTAAGAGCCAGCAGGTTTTCACCAGAGCCTCTGATGGTGAGGATGGACTTGGCTGCAGCTGAATCCAGGTCGAGACCCCCAGGGTATCCCAACTCGCGCTTACAGCTGGCTCTGGTGGATGGAGAGGAAGCAGCAGTCCAGGGCGGCAAGGAAAAATCAGGAGGGCAGCCAAAGTTCTGGGCAACAAACAGACAGGGATGGTCAGGAGAACATGCCAAGGGTCGGGGCAACAAGCAGACAGGGATAGTCAGGAGAACACACCAAATGTCGGGGCAACAAGCAGATAGGGATGGTCAGGAGAACAAGCCAAAATCGGTACACAGAATCAAACATAGCACACACGGCAGAAATCACTCAGGGAAGCCTTTACACAATTGTTGCTCAGGCAAGGCTGGCTTTGCAATGCGTGGAGTTAAATAGCGTTTCCTGTTAGAGGCTGGGGTGGAGCCATGCTGAGAGAAGATTACCGAAACACACAGGTGTGAGAGCACGGTCCCTAAAGCTGATCCATAGACCAGAGAGGTAAGCAGACAGTCAGGGTATGAAACATTACTGCAGATTCATGACATACATCCTCCCCATTGAAGAGGGCACCTCCATCTAGGTGAAGAGATTTATTAAAAAGAATAACAGACAGTAAAAATGCACTAACTAGTTAAAAGTGGATCAAGGCTTACCATAGACCCATATAGACCTCCAAAGGATCACCGTGAAGTTGCAGAGCTCGGTAGGCAAGTGGCTTGCTGAAGCAGAGTTTGGCTGGGAAGCTGTTGGTGGAAGTACAGCCATCAGGCTGGAACATAGGCAGCAGTGGCTTCCAGGTGTAGCAAGATGGCTGCTGTTTCAATCAGCCCCTCTCTTTTTTTTTTTATACTATAGGAAGACTGTCATATGAAGAACATCCAATATGTAAAATTCTGTTATAAATAAAACCTGTATCCTTATGAGATGAGAAGAGAGGGATGTGCTGGCATGTGCAAAGCCAGCACCTTTTTTGTAGTAGAGCAAAGAAGAACTTGGCTGATCCATGTCTTTGTAGACCTTGCTTTGTGCACTGGTCCAAATCATTTGGTGGAGGGGGGATTATGGTGTGGGGGTGTTTTTCAGGAGTTGGGCTTGGCCCCTTAGTTCCAGTGAAGGGAACTCTTAAGGTGTCAACATACCAAGACATTTTGGACAATTTCATGCTCCCAACTTTGTGGGAACAGTTTGGGGATGACCTCTTCCTATTCCAACATGACTGCGCACCAGTGCACAAAGCAAGGGCCATAAAGACATGGATGAGCGAGTTTGGGCTGGAGGAACTTGACACTGATCTCAACCCGATAGAACACCTTTGGGATTAATTAGAGTGGAGACTGTGCACCAGGCCTTCTCGTCCAACATCAGTGCCTGACCTCACAAATGCACTTCTAGAAGAATGGTCAAACATTCCCATAGACACACTCCTAAAGCTTGTGGACAGCTTTCCTAGAAGAGTTGAAGCTGTTATAGCTGCAAAGGGTGGGACAACTCTATATTGAACCCTATGCACTAAAACTGGGATGCCATTAAATTTCATGTGTGTGTAAAGGCAGATGTCCCAATACTTTTGACAATATAGCGTATCTTTAGCGGCACTGTGTTGTCAGCTCAGACAGAAAGTTAGGAGCTCACTAGATTCACTCTGTATCTTTCAGTAAATATCTATCAGACAAGAAATACCTGTACCTTTTCTACTTTAGCACCGGATAATTTAGATACATGTACAGGCTATTGAGATTTGAGCACAGGTATATCTTTTCTCTCTTTCTACTGATGCTACAGCTCTGAAATTAATACAAGTATATGGACATAATAGATGGGATTTTAACAGCACCAAGAGAATGTAACACCCATGTAAAAATCATGATGTACAATAAACTTTTTCTATTTTACATGGTTGTTACATTCTCTTGGTGCCATTAAAATCGCATCCATTGTGTGTATATATAATATACCTGTATCTTCCAGCATTTGCTTTAAAAACATGTAAATGTGCGCATATTAGAGATCGGTGGTCGGGTACAGATTTTGAATATGCAGCAAATGCAATTTAATACTGCCAGTGTGTACATTACATAAAAGTCTGAGTCCGTTTTATTATATATTTTGCAGCAAGGAAACTCCTGTGGCATATGAGATGCTGAAGAAATACTTTGGGCTGATCCCACATCTACCAGTGCTTGTCCTGGTTACCTTTGGCACACAAGGACAAGTGTTTGGACTCCCGGCAGATCAGCCGATCACTGAAGTTAATGTTTTATATTGGCTAGAAATGGTAAAGGCTGGAGAGGAAGCCCCAATCTGTAAGTATTTATAGGACTTGTCTGCACCATGGAAACACCCTGTATTACATATTTATATACAGTATATAAAGGTGTTTAAGTGTCACTAAACCCACAACCGCAAAATCAGTCTGTATGTGCCGTAAAACATGCTCGTTATACTCACTATGGAACCTCAGGGGTTAAATCTGCACATTGTGTAAAAATTTTAATCCTGTCTTCTCTGATCCTCCCCATCTTCCACAGTCCCCAACTCGTGCCCTGATAAAACAGAGCCTTGGGGGCACTCTGCACATGCTAAGTTTGGTGTGTATTGCTAGAGAGATTTTTTTTTTTGCAGACAGAGGGTCAGAGGTCATGCAGCCTCCTAGGACAGTAGGAGGAAAATGAAAATGCCTCCTACAAGTTTAACCAGTGCTTAGCCGGACACGAGTAGCAGTCACAAGACTCACTGTGGAGCCCAAGGGGTTAATCCTGCACGTTGTGTAAAAAGATTGTTTGATCCTGTCTGCTCAGATCCTCCCCTTCTTCCACAGTCCCCAACCCATGCCCTTATAACAGAGCATTGGGGGCACTCTACATATGCTAAGTTTGGTGTGTATTTTTTTGGGGGGGGGGGGCGCATGTGATCGGCACAGGGCCAATCAGTACTGTCCAGACAGAGGGTCAGGGGTCCTAGGACAGTGGGAGGAGAATGAAAACTCCTCCTACAAGCTTTGACCAGTGCTTGGCCGGACACTGATAGAGGTCGCAAGACTGCTATATACTGCTGATGAGAAAAGGTATTTAGCAGTTTATAGTTACTAAAATAATTGCATTTCCATGTTCTGTGGACTGTGGGAGACCAGATTTAGTGACTGTAGAGTCCTGGGTTAAGTAACACTTTAACCACTTCAGTACTGGGCACTTACCCCCCTTCCCGCCCAGACCAATTTTCAGCTTTCAGCACTGTTGCACTTTGAATGACAATTGCACGGTCATGCTACACTGTCCCCAAACTAAATTTTTATAATTTTCTCCCCACAAATAGAGCTTTTTATTTTTTGTGCCACTATTAAAAAAAGACTGAAAATTGTTAAACGTTTTTCTTTGTTTCTCTCACAAAACTTTGTAAATAAGAGTACATTTTCTCCATCACTGACGGGCACTGCTGAGGCTACACTAATGGGCACTGATGAGGCAGTACTGATTGGGACTGATGAGGAGGCACATATATGTGGCACTGATAAGCGGCACTGATGGCCACTGATAGGTGGCACTGGTGGGTACTGATAGGCGCCAATGATTGATGGCACTTTTATGCAGGCATTCCCTGGTGATCCTGGGTGGCATCCAAGATGGGCACTGAGTGCCATCCCTGTTGGGCACTGTGCCCCTTACCTGGTGGTCCCTGGGTGGGCCCCCTGGTGGTCAAGGTTGGCCTCCCTAGTGGTCTCCATGGGTGGGCATTCCCTGGTGGTCCTAGGTGAGCTCCCTGGTGGTCCTGGGTGGCGATCCTTGGGGAGGCTGCACTGATAAACAATCAGTTAAAACAACCCCCCCGGGCGGACAAGCCACCGATCGGCTCTTATCTACTCGTGCCTGCAGACGCGAGAAAAGCAAAAGCCGATACACAGCTTTTCCTATTTACACTGTGATCTGATCACATGGTAAAGAGCTTCTGACAGAAGCTCTTTACCACAAGATGCAGTGTGTCAGACTGACATTTTAACTAAAATCCAATTTACTGTTAAAGCTGAACTCCAGTTTTCCCTTCAGTCTTCCACAGTTGTACTGGATCCTCTCCTGTACTTAAAATTGCCTACTCTGATTTCACTGCACACTGTCAGCTTCTCACAGTGTTCCTTTCTGCTGGCCACACACACAACAATAAACAATTGATCAGTCATAGAATTGATCGTTTCAAATAATGTTTCTTTCATCACACATAAGAAAATTACTGTTTTGTTCAAATTTAATTGGATATTCTTCTTGAACCAGTCATTCACATTTCAACGAAAAATGTCTATTGATCAAACCGCTCATTTAGTGCAAACTAAAGATGTAAAAGACTTTCACCAAAGCATCATCCTATTGAATGAGGTAAATGCCCTCTCAGACAGCTATCACTATACCAAGTGTCATTATTGTATGATTTCCTCTTTATTCCTGGTCCAATGACAACTCATAATTTTGCTTTTTCTATACTTTCATTCCCAAATAAAGAGGGTAAAGAGAGAAACAGACAATAAAAACTTGACCAGGGTTTCAACCCTCATCACTCTATCCAAAAAGAAAAAAAATTGCTTTAGATTTCATTATAAAGGATTTATTTAAGGCCAACTGTTTGCACAGCCCTTTACAATATAAAGAGAGACAGTGCAGCTATAATGTAGTTCAATACAGAAGGATCAGGAGGGCCCTGCTCATGGAGCAAGCCTGCAGTAAAGCAGGCGGCTAGGATATACTTTTAGTTTCTCTCTCCTTCCCTGCAGGGCACCTTTGCATTACATAGTTAGGTTGAAAAAAGGCACAAGTCCATTGAACTTAATCAATAGAAAAATGAATAAAGAAATGGAGAACCAGTATATTTCTTAAAGTCTTCTTCAAACTTTTGTTCCTTTGCAATGGGGTTTTGCTAGGTTACCTCCTTAACCATGAATACAAAAACACTGCGCTCAACAAAAACAAAATGAATTAATAAATAAATAAATAAATGGTAAATAGTAAATTGAGCAGCTGCTATGTAAATAAAAACTGTGAAAGAAGTCTACTATAAATGGTAATAGCAAAAAGCAGCGCTAGAAATTAAGTAAAACAAAAACAACTCGCGTCACAAAAACATAAGTACCAATTCCTCCATTGGATCGTTTTGGGGTAACGTTTCCTTGTTTTCAAACTTCTTCTGAAATTCTTTATATGACCAAGAGGTAAAGAAATAAGTAAAAAGATAACTAATTCAAGTTACCTGAACACGGAAAAAAGTTGGATTGATACATTACGTTTCCACGGGACGTCCCTTCCTCTCTCTTTGATTTTCATATAGGATCGGCGGACGAAATGACGTCCGAACGAGGTACTCGTCCCGGGAGGACTAGGAAGACATAACTTGATGTAATATCGACG
>BLSH010163069.1:1424159-1441726 GCA_018402905.1 Glandirana rugosa
AGTTCAGCTCTCAAAGATCAACATGGACTAGTTGACCAGGGCTGTCTTTAAGGCAGGGCAAAGGGGGCAGCTGCCCTGGGCCCTGTCATTGTTGTGGGGCCCAAAGCAGCTGCCTCATACTTGACAAATTCCCTTGTCCCTTGAAGTTTTAGACCTGTGCTGTGTCCCGATATCTAAGTGATGCTACTAAAGCTGCCCAACTCTGCCCTATTGTTGTGTACAGATGACTCACCTGCAGACCCTGTGTTTACATGTAAATAACCAGCATTGATATGTAAATAGCGGCAGCATTCATATGTAAATAGAGGTGGCCAGCTGTGCTGATATGCAAACAAAGGTGGCATTCATATGTATATCATGCCCCCCCTGAGGTCATATTCACTATCACCTTTACTGGATGCTGCCCACTGGGGAGACAAAGGCATGCTTGAAATTCCACATGTCAGCAGATGCGTGAGGGTGTCATTAATAATTGATGCCACTGCTGTGTATCTGCTAAAGGGCAGCACATTTCTGTGGTGTCAGGAAATCGACTTTGCGCTCCCCAGTCCATGGTGTGCAGGCAGTGAGGAGATGATGTGCTGTAACCTCTAGCAACCAATCAGTGAGCAGTATTGATGTACAGTAATCTCTAGCAACCAAAACAAGCAGAAAGCATGTGCTGTAACCTCTAGCAACTAATCAGTGAGCTGTAATGTGTGATGTAACCTCTAGCAGCCAGTCAGTAAGTGGTAATGATATTCTGTAACCTCTGGCAACCAATCAAAATCACTGCTGATCTGATTCAGTAAACTGATTTTGAGTCTAGTTGCTATTTATTGTATGTCTCAGAGCAGGTGAAGAGTGAAATTGCATGGGGGGGGGGGGGCAAATATTTGCCCAGGGTCCAATCAATATTAAAGACACCCCTGTAGTTGACACCAGCGTTAGAGATGTTTCATATGGGTGGCCGGTGGGGGTTGGGGGGTTTGGGTTAAAACAGGCAGCAGAGCCACAGTTTTTCCCACCCAAATGCTAACATTAAGGCCTCATGCACACTGGATGTTTTTGAACGTTTTTACAGTGGCTGTTTTTAGCTGCAGACGTTTTTTCCTACAGTCCCTCCATCATGTCCATGCACACATAGGCTGTTCTCAACTATTTTTGGCTGGGGCGTTTTTGGGCTGTAAAAAAAACCCAAGACTAGTGGGTTCTGAAAGATGTTTTTCAACTGTAAAGACGCTCAAACGTGCAAAAACGCGGTTCACCAACGTTTGTGGACGTTTTTGATCCATTGGGGGGGGGGGGAGATTTCAAAATCTCCAGTGCAATAACGCTGAAAAACTCACTATAAAGCTACTGACGTTTTTAGAACGTATTTTGTTACCATCCGGTGTGCATGAGGCCCTAAAGCGGTTGTCTCATCTAAAATGTCATTTTTACCTACAGGTAAGCCTATACTAAGACTTATCTGTAGGTAAAACGAATATCTCCTAAACCTCTATGGTTTAGGAGATATTCCCACTGCAAGCAGCCGCTGACGTCAGCGGCACATGCATAGTGGTGTCCCGGCGAAGGCCCGGCGCATAGCACCGGACCTAGCCGGAAAGTTTGCCGCAAAGACGGGCTCCCGCGCCACTCACAGCGGCGGAGCCACAAACCCGGAAGGATCCACGAAGGGAAGATGGCAGCTCCCTCCTTGGGGACCGGGTGGCCCTATCGGAGCTTCGTTCTGAGGTAAGCACTTCATAATGAGCTAGTATGCGATGCATACTAGCTCATTATGCCTTGTAGGTTTTTTTTTTTTTTTTAAGGGGATAAAACCGCTTTAAAGTGTTTCTAAACCCAGGACCCTGCATTCACTATATCTGGTCTCCCACAGTACACAGAACATGGAAATGCAATTATTTTAGTAAATATAAACTGCTTAATACCTTTTCTCATCCGCAGTATATAGCAGTCTTGTGACTTCTATCAGTGTCTGGTTGGAGCTTGTAGGAGGAGTTTTCTGACTTTCCTATGAGACTGCAAGACCCAGCTACATCTCTAACCTGGTCTCAAAATACCAACCAAGCCGCCCTCTTCGGTCCTCCCAATACCTCCTGCTCTCTAGCTCCCTTGTCACCTCCTCCCATGCTCGCCTCCAGGATTTCTACAGAGCTTCTCCCATCCTATGGAACTCCCTACCCCAATCAGTCCGACTGTCTCCTAATCTATCCATCTTTAGACGATCCCTGAAAACCTTTCTCTTTAAAGAAGCCTATCCTGCATCTAACTAATACACTGCCTTACTTTCTACATCAGCTCACCCCCCACAGCTATTGCCTTTTGTATCAATTGACTCTCCCTCTTAGATTGTAAGATCTAACGAGCAGGGCCCTCTGATTCCTCTTGTAACAAACTGTATTGTAACTGTACTGTCTGCCTTCATTTTGTAAAGCGCTGCGCAAACTGTTGGCACTATATAAATCCTGTATAATAATAATTAAAAAAAAAAGACCCCTGACCCTCTGTCTGGACAGTGCTGATTGGCCCTGTGCTGATCACATGCACTCTTTCAAGAAAAAAAAAAACCTTCCAGCAATACATACCAAGCAACTGAGCATGTGCAGCCTGACTCCATAGACTCTGTGTTATCCAAAAATTATCAGGGGACAGTGTAAGGAGGGGAGGGTCAGAGAAGACAGGATCAAACAGCCTTTTTACACAATGCAGAGGATTAACCCCTTAGTTTCCACAGTGAGTATAACAAGCATGATTTACTACATATATAGAATGATTTTACTGTTGTGGGTTTTGTAACACTTTAAGCCTGACAGGGCTTTACACATGCTGTGCTTCATGGCCATGGCATGTTTGGCCAGCATAAAGGCAGCTTTTCAACCGTACAGAGCACCAACCAAGAGAAAGGAGTGATGGTTTTCTGTTGGCTGATCTAGGAAGAGACTTTGGATTTCTCTCAGAATCCTCTGTACTCTGTTCCTCCCTTATTGAATTAAGCCACCAATGTCAAGAGATGGTCAGAGGAAAGTAACAAAATAATGGATTTTTTAAAGAGTTTGCAAAGTCAAAAAAAAATAAAAGATAAAAAATAAAACCCTGCAAGAGAAAGGCATAATGCGCTAGTATGCACCGCATACTAGCTCATTATGAAATACTCACCTTAGAAAGAAGCCCTGTATCGGAGTCGGCACTCCGAGTACAGGGCCGACATCTTCCACCCGAAGCTACTTCCGGGTTCACAGCTCCGGCGCTGTGATTGGCCAAAGCCACAACGACGTCACACCAGCGCATGTGCACGGGAGCAATCAGTTACAGCACAGCGCCATAGAAACGGCACCAAGCGGCCCATTTCTTCACTGTGCATGTGCCGATGACGCCGGCACATGCCACTACATTGTATATCTCCTAAACCATGCAGGTTTACAATATATACAGGGAACCTACAGGTAAGCCTGATTATAGGGCTTACCTGTAGGTTAAAGTGGTTGTCATGAGTTGACAACCACTTTAACTTACCAATTTGTACACAAAAAAGAGGGCTTTCAAGAGCGTGCCACTGTCCTAATGTGTCATACAAAAAATATAGAGAGGAACTCTATGCATGGATGGACTTTGCGGGCACAACACAAGACTAATGAAGAAAATTGGTTGTATAAAATCACATTTTATTATAAAATCTTTAAAATCAAATAGTAAATAAAACACCTAGGTGTCCCGCAAGGGACAGTCCTAGTAGTACCGGAACAGTCTACAAAGTATTATCTAATACAATATATATATATAGCGGAAGATGATACACAGTACCAAATTACTGTATGTATATAGAGGCAATGATGCAAAAGGTCAACGCGTTTCACTAGAATTTAAATAACAATATTTTGCGCTAATGGATATAAACTGAATTCATACTATGTGCAGCTGCTATATGCTGAGTATGTCCACTAGGTGCATGTGCAAAAATGATTATGTCTATAGCGCTCGCACGGGATATTAATAAATCGCTACCGATAAACATAAAGTATGTGATTCAAAATACCAATTTTGTACTTAGATTATCGCAATATGTATTAATCCAGTGGCAATCACATGAATTGAAAAAACACATGACATTTACATCAATATTAAGGTGCTAAATTATTAAAGTGACATAGTGCTGAAATAGTCCACAAAAAAAATGATAGAGTGCTTTGTGCTGAAATTATTAATCTTCCAAGGTGCCAATGTGATCCACACATGTGGGATTTCCCCTTAGGAATCCTACTCACCAAAAAAAACATGACCCCCAGCTTTTTAGTCTGGAGATCTGGTAAGGCTGTATGAGATCCTATACTGGACAGCTGGCAGATCAGAGACTCAGGCTTCTACGGTGTCCCCCATAGGAAAATAGGATCCACAATAGTGAAGCACTGTATAGCTGGATTTATTTTGCGCAGGTAAGATTGTACTTACAAGAAGATAAACGAACGATCGCTTTACAATACAAGGTGAGAACGCCGCTATTCGCGTGTGTTCCAACTGAAACCGGAAGTGACGTCCATGGGATCCAAACACCGGAAATAAGTCAACGCGTTTCGCCCTCCTCCAGGCGTCATTTCGCTAGAAGCTTCTTCTGGACCTTTTTCTTTGTAGATTTGTATATGGAGTGCAATTGGCTAAGGCTTGCATATGGTTGTCCGGACTCCAGGGAAAAATCCGGGGGGGCGGACACAGGGGATTCGAGCAGGCGGCTTAAGTAAAAGCGGTTGGTCTTGTTGTTGTTGTAATGGAGTGAAAATCTCTTATTAATAGTGACAAAACTCAATCACAAGGGAATCTTCTCATGGGGGAAATCATAAGAGTACGTATGTAACATAACCACACTGAACAGAGGAGAGCGATGAGGGAAGCTATATATTCCAAAATGTCATATGGATATCTAGCCCAAATAGGTACACTTTAAGCTTGGTGTTCAAATTGCTAGTAGTAAGCCTAAGGCCTCATACACACGGACGTTTTTTGACGCCAGCGTTTTCTGGCGTTTTTTGCAGCTCTCCATGTTAGTCAATGGCCCCATAAAAACGCCGACGTTTTTGAGCTGTAGATGGCGTCGGCGTTAGTGAGCTGAAACTAGGACCCACGGCCGTCGCGTTCTGAGGCTGTAACGTTTTGGCATTTTTTGACGCCGACGCCACAAAACGCCAACTAACGCCAACAAACGGCAACTAATATTGTACCGGCGTTCACTGGCGTTTTTTGACGCCAACGTTTTTAGGTTGAAAATAGCAGAGAGATGATTTATTTTAAAAAACGCCTATTGACGCTGACGCTCAATAACGCCGAAAAACGCAGATTTTTTTTTTTCACTTGATGTCGGGCCCGACGTTTTGTTTATTTTTTAAGAAACCTCCGTGTGTATGAGGCCTTAAGGTAAAGATATATGTAATACCAGACTTGGTATTCAGACTTGGTTCACAGCATTAATAGACTCTCCGTCAGTGTGTCAGTGCCGCAGCCATTACCATCTTTCCATTACCATCTTTCCATTACCAATTTATACGTTTTGAAGTTTGGTGCCCCCCTCCTTTACCCTGCTCTCCTAGGCACTGGTCCACAACTGTCATTATGGTAATGGCAGCCCTGATCCCATCTTCATAAATTAAATATTATTGCCAGGTTATATTTAGTAATCTAAACAACTCTGCCATTAGAGACAATAGTAGAGTTTTTGTTTAGATTAGTATTTTTTTTATAAACATTTTGGAGCTTTCTCACAGATATTATGAGTATTTCAAGATATACAGACCTATTAGATTGTAAGCTCTTCTGAGCAGGGCCCTCCTAACCCTCTTGTATTTTATTGTATTGTTTCCCTTTTATATTGTAAAGCACTGTGTAAACTGTTAGGGCTATATAAATCCTGTATAATAATAATATTATATGAAAGTACATAATTTGAGAATTAATTAATTAATGAGGTTCTCTTACTATCATACCCCCTACATTTTGTAATAATTGACCATTTCTGCATTTTTCCTGCCACCCCCTTCACCAACAGGAGTCTAATGCCTGTGTAAGCTCCATGTTGGTCTGTGTCAGAGCTTACACAGGGTTAATGACCTTCTCTACTGCCCTAAATGACAGTGTTTGGGGCTGGAGATTGGCTGCTCAGACCCGTGCACTTCATTCTAGGAAAATAGGAATAAGGTATTTTTAAGGGTGAACCAAGAATGACGGTGAGTATAAAAAAAGAGGGGGTGCCTTATCAAAAGAATCTGCCGCTTTGCCCTAAATGTAAAAAAAAATGGCAGAAAGAATGGCACTTCCTGTCCCTTCATGATTCTACTCAACTGTATCTAAAGCTGGCCATTTGCTAGTAGATTTTCAAACAGTGGCGGCTGGTGCTCCGTTTTTGCGGGGGGGGGGCAAGCAAACCTCCCCCCCGTCGCTCGTTCAGTTGCCCATGATAGTACCTATGTTCGGGTATGATCCCACTCCACCCCCCCCCCCCAGTACATACCGGTATAGAATAATCCAGCAGCAGCCAGTTCCTCTGGCCTGAGCCCGGTTTGTTGCAGCCAGTTGTAGAAGGTCCCCATGCAGTTGGTCATGTCCAGTAGTTCGGGGTAGACGGCGGGGTCCTCGTTCTCCTGCTCCCCGGGCAGTCGGTGCAGCCTCAGCTCAGTGTCCGTCCTGTAAGTCTGGTTGCTGGGGGATGGGGACGTTGCTGGTTCCCCCCAGAGGAAGGGATGGGTAAGGAAGTATATGCAGTGCCCTTATCAGGCCGGTCCCCGGGCTCCCAGCTCTGGAGGATCCCCCAGCAGAAGAAGCACTGGACCCGGTGCCCAGAAAGAAGAAGCCGCCTCGGGTCAGGTGATGGGGGGGACACCAAGCCCGACCAGTCACCTGAGCAGAGGACGTTCTGGAAGAGACCGGTCAGTCGCTTCTCCTTCTTGACAATCGGGTCTTAAGACCCGCTTCCTGATTGGTCTGGAGGAGAAGAAGGAAGACAATAGCGAATATTTATTCACTATTGTTACACAAGTGGGTTGGCTCGGGGCGCTGTGCCCACCCTTTTTGAACCAATTAGAGCCCCAGGCTCTAATTATGTGCTTCTAAAAAAAAACCAAAACATTGAAATCCATGCAGATTAGGGGCCGGGCACGTGGATGGGGGGGCAGCGTCACTTATGGATTGGCCACCCCTGTTTTCAAGCAAACACTATTACGAAATTCTCATCAGTATGTTCAATAATGCCAATGGACACATGTAGTTCAAAATAACCTCAAAATTTCATTTGTTGTTGTTGCATTCGATTTTGGAATGAATGTAATTTCCTCAATGAAAACTACATTTGGTGCTAGGAATTCATAAGTCTGAGAAAATTTTTCCTTTCTGCTCCTTTGAATTTTCACATCATCGCGGTTGAAAATGAACAATGATGTGACTCCCCCCCATAAGGATTTGAGAATCGAACCAATGTTCCTAAAATGAAAATATTCAAGCAAAATGATATTCTATGGTTGGATTTAGGAGCACGTAAGAAGCCATAGTTATCACACAAAGCTGGAATGTAAACGTGTCCACCCATTAATTTCCATTGTATAGTGGATTGATAAGACTAATGGTTTACACAAGAAATGTATGGAAATTTATGTTTTCTTTTTACCTAACAGGAAGGACATTTCTTTCTGTGCTTGCCGAAAATGTTGTTAGCCCTAAAAAAGAAAATTAATTTAGCCACCACCATTAACGATTGGTAATCTTCAATATATTACATTTCTGTGCTAGGATTTAAATAAACTTTAATTTATTTGTACAAATGAATTCCTTTGTTTAACGGCTCCAAGAAACTTTAGTTAATATAATTTAAAATGGTGACGTGACATCTGGAATTTGGATGGATTTAGTATTTTCCAAAACCTGAAATTGTTTACATTTGATTTTGCAGTGGGAATATGAATGACATCTGACCTGAGGCTTCCAGCACACAGAACATTATGAGAACATAGGAGATCTGTTTACTGTTATACAGTATTACAGTTACGTAATAATTGCCAAGAAACTCAAAAAAAGAAGTGGGTTTGTCCTATCCTTCCTTATGTTACCCTATAGGCACCATCCCTCAATTAGAATACAGACAAGAACACCTCCCATCCACATAGGGTGTGGGCAAGAATGACACTTTGAACGTGTAATATATATATATATATATATATATATACACTATATTGCCAAAAGTATTGGGACACTGGCCTTAACACGCATATGAACTTTAATGGCATCCCAGTCTTAGTCTGTAGGGTTCAATATTGAGTTGGCCCACCCTTTGCAGCTATAACAACTTCAACTTTTCTGGGAAGGCCGCCCACAAGGTTTAGGAGTGTCTATGGGAATGTTTGACCATTCTTCCAGAAACGCATTTGTGAGGTCAGGCGCCGATGTTGGACGAAAAGGCCTGGCTCGCAGTCTCCGCTCTAATTCATCCAAAAGGTCTAACACTGGGATGCCATTAAAGTTCACATGCATGTAAAGGCAGGTGTCCCAATAATTTTGGTAATATAGTGTGTGTGTATATATATATTTATATATATATATGTGTGTGTATATATATATATATATGTATGTGTATATATATATATATATATATATATATATATATATATATATATATCAAGTCTGATCTTTGTTATACAAGAAATAGCCAATATAGTTTACAAATGTGTAAAATATGACCATAGCTAAAGATCATAGCCAAATATGGACATGAATTCCCTTAGTATATGCTGTTATCTCCTGTATGGCATCTAGGATCAACGCATTTCACAAATGAATCACTTTTTAGGGATCCAAGTTCGTTACATATACTGTACAACAAGTAATCCATTTCATGTGGGTGAGAAGTGTTTTTGTCTGTTATGTAACAATTGTTCTTCTTTCCTCCAGATGTCCCAAAAGGTCAATATGCATGTGTACTGTACATCTTATTATGAATATTAATACCAGGTTCACGTTCACAACTGTTCACTGCGGCTTTATTTTGGGACAAAAGGAAACCAATATGTTAGGAGGGTCCTCTGTCATCGGGTTGTTGAGTCAGTCCTGGATAGAAGCCCACTGTATATCTTTTCAGGAGAAATGGGCCAAAGCTCCGACTTCGTCCTGCCAGTTCTACAACACTCATACAGGTTCTGATTTTCTTTTGCCCTAGGCCTGGGTAGGGGTCTCTTGTCATATTTTACATAAGAGGCCTCTACTGCACACATTATTATTATAATACAGGATTTAAATAGCGCCTACAGTTTACGCAGCTCTTCAGACTATAAAAGGGGGACAGTGCAGTTACAATACAATAGAATACAAGAGGATTAAGAGGGCCCTGCACAGAAGAGCTTACAATCTAATGGGGGGGGGGGGGCAGGTGGTACAAAAGGTTGTAACTGTGGGGAGTGAGCTGATGGAGGTGGTAAAAGATTAGTTGGAGGTGTGATAGGCTTCCCTGAAGAGATGTGTTTTCAGGGATCGCCTGAAGGCAGCTAGAGTAGGAGATAACTGGACAGGTTGAGGTAGAGAGTTCCAGAGGATGGGAGAGGCTCTGGAGAAATCCTGGAGACGAGCATGGGAGGAGGTGACAAGGGAGCTTGTGAGTAGGAGGTCTTGAGAGGAGTAGAGAGGACGGTTTGGGTGATATTTGGAGACAAGATTGGTGATGTAGCTTGGTGCAGAGTCGTGGATGGCTTTGTATATTGTGGTTAGTATTTTGAATTTTAGTCGCTGGGCGATCGGGAGCCAATGTAGGGATTGGCGGAGAGGAGTGGCAGACACTGAGCGATTGGTAAGGTGGATAAGTCTGGCAGCAGCATTCATGATAGACTGAAGAGGGGATGGAGAGGGAGGCCAATGAAGAGGGAGTAGCAATAGTCAAGGCGAGAGATAACAAGGGAGTGAATGAGGAGCTTGGTGATTTCATTTGTTAGAAAGGGGCGTATTTCAGAGATGTTACGGAGGTGAAGTCTACAAGCTTTCGACAGTGATTGAATTTGGGGCTAAAAGGACAGATCAGAGTCTAGGATTACACCAAGTACCCTGGCACGAGGGGAGGGATTGATGGCTGCATTGTTGATTTTGATGGAAACATCATGGAGCGGAGCATGGGTGGGCATATTACCAGCTCAGTTTTAGAGAGATTACACACATGGTTCCAGGTTTAGTCCTTGAGGGGGTAATCTCCCACCCCTGGGGCCCAAGCATCACTGAATTACCCTCCGTCACCAAACTACCACACTCCCTCTGTCCCGATCCAGCTACTGAAAGGCTTTGGTTGGACACTATGCTTCCATGAGACCACAGTTAGTCCAGCATTGTGCCAGGCTAGCTTGCCATTATCCAACTGCCAGCAGCCTTACAGCAACTGCACCCGCTCTACCAAAGGCAGAACTTTGGGTTTGCTTCTCTTTTTACTGAACATCAATGAGTTTATAAACTTCTGAACAGAACTTTTTGCCCAACATATGGCAAAAATATTTCCAGACATTTCTAAACTGGTGGTAGTAAACTTACATGATTGTCCCACTGTTGGGTGTTGTGGAGGGGTGCTGCGGTACACCCGATGTTGTATAAAATAAGATGCTGCGACTCAGTCCCATGGACTATAAGCTTGAGTCCCAGTTGAGCACCTCTGAGGGAGAGCACCCTCTCTACTCCATCCCCTAAATAGCCAGGGTGCTTTCCTGAACAGACAGATCACTCCATATCTAGGAAGGTAGAACTCCCCTAAAGAAATTACCTGCCTGTTGTATGAATACCTCATTAAAAGATAAAGTAACAAAACCAGCTTTTTCTTCAGTACTCATCTTCAAAGCAGAGATTTCTCCCGCAGTACTTTTGTTCTGTGACTCGATGTCCTCAGTCTGAATGCCAGCGTCTTTCAACACACTTTTTCTGAGCCCAGGTCCTCCTGCTCCTACCCCAGCCTGTGACTGGACAACGGAAAGACAAGCAGCATGGTGAAAAGCCCATCTCTCTATCATTCTGCTCTCTCCTCCTATCAGCATTCTTTTTGTCAGCACACTAAAGCCTCGTACACACGGGACGACGATCGTACGTACGATCGTCGCAAATCGTATGTTGCATAATGTAAATAGCATACTGACATGCACCCGACGGTCGTACATACAACTTGCGGCCGGCCGAACGTGATGACGCGAACGAGCGTATAAAGAGGAAGTAGCGTCACCCTTTGGGCTCCTTCATCTAATTTCGTGTTAGTTGAAGTGGACTTGGCGCATGCGTGTTTAGCACAATACAACTTGTTGTACCCAACTGCTTTACACACGATACAACGATCGTATGCAAGCTTGTTGGTACGACCAAGTTTTGTAGTCTGCACATACAACTCCCATGTACGACCGTCGTATGTTCAACTGTTGAAAGCGCGCCCACAAACGATCGATTCCGCATGCAACGGTCGTGAGTACGACGTGTTGAATGCGATCGTCGTCCCGTGTGTACGAGGCATTGCTCATTGGCTCATTGTGCTGCTTCTTCTTCTCACGCTCCAGTCCTGCTGTATAGGAACTGCAAGAGACTGATACCAAGTAAAATTCAGGTATCTATAGTGCTTAAATGTAATACAGTACATTAAATTATGTATTAACCCCTTGGCGCTGGGTGTACGCAAATATGCGGCCCCTCTGCGCCTGGTCCTTACCGCCGAACGGCCGCATATTTGCATGAATTGCTGGCAATACACTCGTGCCGAGCTCGCGTGTGAGTTTTCGGATCACATGACCGCCGTGACGGGCAATCATGTGGTCTTAAGCCCCGCCCCGCCTCGCCTCCCGGCGTCATAAACCTCTTAACGGGCCAGGGGGAGGGCGCTGAGAGGTTAATATTTGCAGAACTGAATTCATTTGTGGTGTTTATATGCCTAGAGTTTAGCTTTAAGCACCTCATTGAGCGAAATTGAGAGTTTCCGCATTGTCAACAATTTCCTAACATCAAAATCAGTAATTTTGCAGGAGCATCAATTTTGCCGAAATCTCTGCTCTCACCTCTAGTGAGAAAAATGGCCTGGTTCAGAATTGCATGGCATCTGCACAGTAGTCTTTCTCACGCAACACTTTATTCATGTTGTTCCCAGGGGCTCTACCAGTCGAGCTCCGGAAGATTTTACCCCCCTCATGACCTTTTCTGGTATTCAGCACTGTGCTACTTTACTGTGCCAATTGCGCAGTCATGCAACACTGTACCCGCATGAAATTTACATAATTTTTTTTTTACACAAATAAAGCCTTCTTTTGGTGGTATTTGATCACCACTGGGTTTTCTATTTTTTATTACATAAACGAAAAATGAAAAATAATTCTGTTATAGAACATATCAGTTAAAAAGAATCAAATGTATTCATAAATTTAGGCCAAAATGTATTTTGCTACATGTCTTTGGTAATCAAAATTCCAATGAGTGCATATTAATTGGTTTGTACGAAATTGATCGCATCCACAAACTATATATATTGAAGTTTTTATTTTTTTATACCAGTAATGGCAGTGATCAGCGACTTACAGCGGGACTGTGATAGTGCAGCAGGCAATTTGACACTAAAGCCCCATACACACTATACAGTTTTCTGTAGACTTTTGTCTTCAGATTTACCAAAACCATATAATATGAGGTCAAACCTTAAAGTGGTTGTCAGCTCTTGACAACCACTTTAAACTACAGGTAAGCCTGTAATCAGAGATATACGCTATACTGGCATGTGCCAACGTCATTCTGCTCATGCGCAGTGAAGAAACAGCCTCCGTGCCGTTTCTTCACTGACAGTATGTCGCGAATGGCGGCTCCCGCGCATGCGCGGGAGTGACATCACGTGACTATGGCCAGTCACAGCGCCGGAGTTCACGGCCCCGGAAGGAAGAGGGGCGAAGATGGACGCGCCCTGTTGTGGGGACAGCGCGGGCAGTGAAGGCAGGTAAGTGGCACATAATAGGCTAGTATGCGATGCGTACTAGCCTATTATGCTTCTACATTGCAGGTGAATAAGAGGAAGTAAACCCATTAGGGTTTACAGCAGGGTTTACTTCCTCTTTAAGAGTTTCAATATGCATGCAATCAGGCAGGCCCTTGCACTACATGGTTTTGGTAAATCTGAAGACAAAAGTCTACTGAAAATTGTATAGTGTGTATGGGGCTTAACTGACACTTTGTGGGAACTGAATAACTGTCACTGACATCATCAGCGACACCTACTGTATACAGTGACCAGTGTTAATAATATGTACTGTCACTGTACTAATGACACTGGCTGAAAAGGGGTTAACATCTCGGGTGATCAAGGGGTTATATGTGTGCCTAACAAGTGTAATGTGTGCTGCTTTTTACAAAATATCTCCCTCCATAATTATCAACACAGGGCTCTGCGCTGTGATTGGACTCAGCCAATCAACAGGTCCCAGCCATGAATCATTGGCCCAGGACATGCTGACTAATGGCAGGAGTACACAATAAGAATATCGTCCGAAAATTTCCGTTCTGCGGACGATTGGCTGAATTTCTAACCATTGATGCCCAGCAAGTAATACCCGATATCGATATCATGAACAAAAAAGACCGATTGACAAGATGGAAAATTTGTGTCGTACAGTTTGCGAACAAACAATATTCTATGCGTTGGTGTGAAGGTCAGCAGTCAAAAATCTCTTGAACATATCATGCATGAGCGGAACGTTTTCGACCGCCGACCGCTCTGCAGTCGAGCGATCGGATGCTTTTTTACCCGTGTATTCCTGCAACGTTTTCGACCACCGTCTGTTTAGTTGGTCGGCGGTCAAGCGATTAGCCGATCCTCTAACCATGTATTCCTACTATAAGTTCCGCTGTGTTCAAACACAGCAGAGCTGGTGGGCGGGGGCGCGCACGCGCTCACTGAACCCACAAGAGAGCTGCAATGTATATACCTATACATTGCAGCTCCCTTGCGGGTTCAGTGACCACGGTACCTGTACAAACCACCCAGCCACACTATATGTACTGTGGCGGGCCGGCAAGTGGTGCACATTGTAGAATTGTGTACTATTCCTATCAGGGGAGGGCTGGCAGCCTTAGGCCTGGGGGGGCAAGTCCAGTCAAGTGGCCCATTGAACCACCGAATCAGCTCCCCATCCATGCCCACCTGGTTTTAGAATGGATATTGATGTTATGAAGCAAGACAAATATGATTCAATGTGGTAACATAGTTTAATGTTAATAGCAACAAAGGAGGTTTAACAAAAATAATGCATCAATGCAGCTCATCAGTGTCCATCATTGCAGCCTGATCAGTGCCCATCATTGCAGCCTGATCAGTGCCCATCAATGCAACCTCACCAGTGCCCATCAATGTGGTCTCACCGGTGTCCATTAATGCAGCCTGATCATTGCCCATCAATGCAGCCGCACCAGTGCCCATCAAAGCAGCCGCACCAGTGCCCATCAAAGCAGCCTCACCAGTGCCTATCAAATGCAAACTGATCAGTGCCCATCAATGCAGGCTCACCAGTGCCTATCAGCACAGCCTGATCAATGCCCATCAATGCAGCCTGATCATTGCCTATCAATGCAGCGTTGCCAGTGCCCATCAGCACTGCCTGATCAGTGCAGCCTGATCAGTGCCCATCAATGCAGCCTCACCAGTGCCCATCCAATGCAGCCTGTAATGCAGAGAGAGGAGATTACACAGAGCGGGGATCTCCTGGCACAGCCACTGTCATATGAAGTCCCGCTTCCTGGACCGGTTCCTATGATAGATATCACCAGTGTGCTGTCTATTATATAAGCTGGTCCAGGAGGCAGGACTTTGTAATCTTTAGACCCCTGCTCTGTGTAATCCAGTGGAGCCCCCCCCCCCTGGGCAGCCCAATGGACCCTGAGGGATCCATGATAGGGCTCCCCCCCCCCCCTTTGCCTGCAGTTAGTTGGTAGCTGCACCCCTGGCCCCTACTTCCTTCCTCCACAAGAAGAAAAGTGTGAGCAGGCAGCGACCATCAGCCATTTTGAATGTAAGTAAGGGTGGCCTGGGGGGCAATTGCCACCCTGCCCCCCAGCCCAGCCCTCCCCTGATTCCTATATGACAAGCCATATGCATTCTATCACTGAACTGCTTTAATCTACATCTTATAGACAGCATTTTCACAGCTGTACTTGGTAGATTTGAGCTTTTTAAAAGTAAGTAGAGTTTTGCTGAATTTCTGATGAGCTAATAATTGCCATGTACCTGAAAAAAATAAGACTCATTTAAGATAATTTTGATGACTACAAAGTTATCCAATGTGTAATGGCTTGTACTGCTGCCAATATCCTGCAAGTCTCGCCAAACTTGTCAATACCGACCTGTTAAAGCTACAATTATTTCTTCTGATGCATAATTTATGTGGAGGATTTTAGAGCAGGATATTCCTAGTGCCTCCGATAGACAAACTGTATCCTGATCTGTGCATCAGACCCACACAAATGTGTACTCCGGGAAGCGCTCAGAGATCAGTGCAGGTCCATGCAGCCGGCCACCTGTCATTGATTTGAACAGGCTACCTGCTGGTGAAGACAGCCCTTTGCACAGGTGTGCATACAGGTACAGTGCCTTGAAAAAGTATTCATACCCCTTGAAATTTTCCCCATTTTGTCATGTTACAACCAAAAACATAAATGTATTTTATTGGGAGTTTATGTGATAGACCAACACAATGTGCACATAATTGTGAAGTGGAAGGAAAATGATAAATGGTTTTCAAAATTTCATACAAATAAAACTGTGAAAAGTTTGGGGTGCATTTGTATTCAGCCCTCTTTACTCCGATACCCCTAACTAAAATCTAGTGGAACCAATTGCCTTCAGAAGTCGCTTAAAGCGGAGTTCCACCCAAAAGTGTAGCTGCTGACTTTTAATAATCGGACACTCAGTGATGCGGTCACCCGAGGGCTCGTTCTTCATCCCCTCCCCTCGGCGACGCTGGCATCATAAGTGTGGGCACTCGGCTTTGGCTTCAAGAAGATTGCAGAGAGTCCACCTGTGTGTAATTTAATCTGAGTATAAATACAGCTGTTCTATGAAGCCCTCAGAGGTTTGTTAGAGAACCTTAGTGAACAAACCGCATCATGAAGACCAAGGAATCCACCAGACAGGTCAGGGATAAAGTTGTGGAGAAGTTTAAAGCAGGGTTAGGTTCTAAAAAAATGTCCCAAGCTTTGAACATACCATGGAGCTTTGTTCAATCCATCATCTGAAAATGGAAAGAGTATGGCACAACTGCAAACCTACGAAGACATGGCCGTCCACCTAAACTGACCGGCCAGGCAAGGAGAGCATTCATCAGAGAAGCAGCCAAGAGGCCCATGGTAAACCTGGAGAAGCTGCAGATCAGCTCAGGTGGGAGAATCTGTCCACAGGACAACTATTATTCGTCCTCTCCATAAATCTGGCCTTTATGGAAGAGTCATTGTTGAAAGAAAGCCATAAGAAGTCCCATTTGCGAGAAGCCATGTGGGGGACACAGCAAACGTGGAAGAAGGTGCTCTGGTCAGATGAGACCAAAATTGAATTTTTTGATCTAAAAGCAAAACGTTATCTGTGGGGAAAACTAACACTGCACATCACCCTGAACACACCACCCACACCGTGAAACATGGTGGTGGCAGCATCATGTTGTGGGGATGCTTTACTTCAGCAGGGACAGGGAAGCTGGTCAGAGTTGATGGGAAGATGGATGGAGCCAAATACAGGGCAACATTAGAAGAAAACCTGTTAAAGTCTGCAAAAGACTTGAGACCGGGGCAGAGGTTTGCCTTCCAGCAGGACAATGACCCTAAACATACAGCCAGAGCTACAATGGAATGGTTTAGATCAAAGCATATTCATGTGTTAGAATGGCCCAGTCAAAGTCTAGACCTAAATCCAATTCAGAATCTGTGGCAAGACTTGAAAATTGCTGTTCACGGACGCTCTCCATCCAATCTGACAGAGCTTGAGATATTTTGCAAGGAAGAATGGACAAAAATATCCTCTCTAGATGTGCAAAGCTGGTAGAGACTTCCCCAAAAAGACTTGCAGCTGTAATTGCAGTGAAAGGCGGTTCTACAAAGTATTGACTCAGGGGGGCACCATACAAATGCCCCCCACACTTTTCACATATTTATTTGTAAAAAATGTTGAAAACCATTTATCATTTTCCTTCCACTTCACAATTATGAGCCACTTTGTGTTGGTCTATCACATAAAATCCCAAGAAAATACATTTACGTTTTTGGTTGTAAAAAGACAAAAAATGGAAAATTTCAAGGAGTATGAATACTTTTTCAAGGCACAGTAAATGTAATGCATGTCCCAGCCTTTTTCCTTTTGGCCACGTTTATGCTGACTGGCAATGAGAATGGTAACAGTGGTGATTCAGACGCTGCCGCCAGCAAGAAACGTGTCTAGAAGAGATGGGCAAACACCCTGTTTGCATGGGACCCTAATGCTTACACCTTCTTTTCTGCAGATGTATTTGAAGGGAAGGCACTGGATTAAAAAAAAAAGTAATTGATTGAGCCTAATGGTCTAGACTCTGCTGCTCTTCACAAAAGTTAATACC
>BLSH010163069.1:1456420-1475181 GCA_018402905.1 Glandirana rugosa
TTCTCAGTTCACGGGCAGTTATTTTGCGCCTTGGTTTTTCCACACGCTTCTTGCGACCCTGTTGGCTATTTTGAATGAAACGCTTGATTGTTCGATGATCACGCTTCAGAAGCTTGGCAATTTTAAGAGTGCTGCATCCCTCTGCAAGATATCTCACTATTTTTGACTTTTCGGAGCCTGTCAAGTCCTTCTTTTGACCCATTTTGCCAAAGGAAAGGAAGTTGCCTAATAATTATGCACACCTGATATAGGGTGTTGATGTCATTAAACCACACCCCTTCTCATTACTGAGATGCACATCACCTAATATGCTTAATTGGTAGTAGGCTTTCGAGCCTATACAGCTTGGAGTAAGACAACATGCATAAAGAGGATGATGTGGTCAAAATACTCATTTGCCTAATAATTCTGCACACAGTGTACGCACAGGACCTACATGCACATTTGCCTTTCAGCGTGAGCCCAGGGGGGAGGGGGGGAGGCAGCGACTTAGTGGCATATTGATGTCAGGGGCGCTTTTGTTAGTTTTTTTTTTTTTTTTTTTTTTTTTAAATAGTAACTTATTTTTTAACTCTGTCCCTTTTTTAAATCAACTTTTTTTTTACTATTATAAGGGATAAACAACATCCCTTGTGATAGCATGGGCTGTGACAGGTCCTCTTTATGGAGAGATCTGGGTTCTATTAGAAATTCTTGTTGCTTCCGGTTTCTGACGTCACACAGTGGGAAGAATCATGGCGGTTCCTCTCACTGTGTGCAGGGGAGCTGATGCGGCTGGTCACATTGTTACATTCATGATGGGATGGGAAAGCCCATAAAGGAGGCAGAGAGAGGGTGGAAACCCCCTTCTGCTGTCTGTAAAAGCGATCCAGCAGCTGTATAGCCACTCGGATCACTTTTTTGCTTTGTGGGGAACTGCCTGCTGTAAAAAATGATAGTGGGAATCATGGTTGTAGCCTCAACCATGATCCCAGTATAGCCACCTCAATACAAGCCGTATATACACTTACCAGCCACTTTATTAGGTACAACTGTTCAATTGCTTGGTAACACAAAGTGCTAATCAGCCAATCACATGGCAGCAATTCAATGCATTTAGGCATCTAGGCATGGTGAAGACGACTTGCTGAAGTTCAAACTTCGCATCAAAATTGGGAAGAAAGGGGATTTAAATGACTTTGAATGTGGCATGGTTGATGGTGCCAGATGGGCTTGTCTGAGTATTTCAAAAACTGCTCATCTCCTCAGGTTTTCACGCACCACCATCTCTCGGGTTTACAGGGAATGATCTGAAAAAGAGAAAATATCCAGTGAACGGCAGTTGTGTGCAACAAAATGCCTTGTTGATCTCAGAGGAGAATGGGCAGACTGGTTTCAGATGATAGAAAGTCAACAGTAACTCGAATAACCACTGGTTACACCCAAGGTATGCAGAATACCATCTCTGAATGCACATCCAACCTTGAAGCAGATGGGCTACAGCAGCAGAAGACCACACCGGGTGCCACTCCTGTCACCTAAGAATAGGAAACTGAGGCTACAATTCACACAGGCTCACCAAAATTGGACAATAGAAGATTGGAAAAACGTTGCCTGGTCTGATGACTTTCAGCTGCAATATTCAGATGGTAGGGTCAGAATTTGGGGTAAGCAACATGAAAGCATGGATCCATCCTGCTTTGTATCACCGGCTCAGGCTGGTGGTGGTGGTGTAATGGTGTGGGGGATATTTTCTTGGCGCACTTTGGGCCCCTTAGTACCAATTGAGCATCGTTTAAACGCCATGGCCTACCTGAGTATTGTTGCTGACCATGTCCACCCCTTTATGACTGCAGTGTCCCCATCTTCTGATGGCTCCTTCCAGCAGGATAATGCACCATGTCACAAAGCTCCAATCATCTCACCACTGGACAATGAGGTCCCTGCACTCCAATGGCCTCCACACTCAGCACATCTCATGCAGCAACTGTGTGATGCCATCATGTCACTATGAACCAAAATCTCTGAGGAATGTTCCCAACACCTTGCTGAATCTATGCCACAAAGAATTAATGCAGTTCTGAAGGCAAAAGGGGGTCCAACCCGGTCCTAGCAAGGTGTACCTAATTAAGGGGCTGGTGAGTGTATATACAGTCAGGTCCATAAATATTGGAACATCGACACAATTCTAATGTTTTTGGCTCTATACACCACCACAATGGATTTGAAATGAAAAGAACAAGACGTGCTTTAACTACAGACTTTCAGCTTTAATTTGAGGGTATTTACATCCAAATCAGGTGAACGGTGTTGGAATTACAACCGTTTGTATATGTGCCTCCCACTTTTTAAGGGACCAAAAGTAATGGGACAATTGGCTGCTCAGATATTTCATGACCAGGTGTGTGTTATTCCCTCATTATCCAATTTACAAGGAGCAGATAAAAGATCGAGTTCCTTTCAAGTGTGCTATTTGCATTTGGAATCTGTTGCTGTCAACTCTCAATATGAGATCCAAAGAGCTGTCGCTATCAGTGAAGCAAGCCATCATTAGGCTGAAAAAAACAAAACAGACCCATCAGAGAGATAGCAAAAACATTAGGTGTAGCCAGAATTCTTGTTCTGGAGATGAAGCAAGAAAAGGAATGCTCTTCAAAGTAGGAAATCCCCCTATTTCTCACCGGGACAGGTGTCCCCATTAAACAGATTCCCCTCACCTTTTTGTTTTGGTGACAACTGTAAAAATGTTCCCATCACTTTGGCTGTTCTGGATATTTTATAGATAGGCAACTCCTATCCTCATATTGATTAGTGGTTCCAAATTTAGAATAACTACTGCAGTAGGGAACAGACACAAAAGATGCACTCAGCATCTTTCCCAATAACTGTTCTGCTTTATTTGAAGGTTTTTATACACATAATTACGTATCACATTTATATTACAATTGTACTTGTATGGTAAAATAGGGGCGTAACATTTGCAGGCTAATTCTAATCAGGACTCAAAAGAATGCAAACGTACTGAAAACATTTAGTGCCCTGTACACAATGAGTGCAGTGTGCAATACATACAAAATAGAATACAATTGTAAACAGAACTTACAAATTTCCTTTACAACTACTGATACTTTCATACTGTATTGTCAGTTTGATTATTTTCTCTTAACAAGTTACATGTCCTACACTGCAGAAATTATACTTTTTGCCATTATTATATTTTGAATGTGACTTACTGTACTTTATGTCTCTTATAACCTAAATTTCTGATCTATAAAAACTAAATTATTGATGTGTAACAGAACGGCCTCCAGAGTGGTAGCTTGTGCACATATAGGCCTCATTGACCTGGGCGCTGAGGCCCGTACGCCCAGAATGGGCCATTTGTTTATGTAGCTGGAGCTGCTAGGTGCTGTATGCGAGCAGCCCATGCAAGTCTATGGGGATGCAGGCGGGTGCACAGGCACAGCCTCTCGTCCTATTTTGACAGGGATACAGGTGTGTGTGTGTGTGACTGGCCCCGAGCACACACTGTCTGTGTTCAGGGCCACTCATATGCACCCCCATACCTGTCAGATTAAGACTAGAGCCTGTGTCCATGCAGCCTCTGCATCCTCAGACTTGGGCTGCCTAAACGCCTGGCAGCTCCAGCTGCAAAAACAAATAGCTTATTCAGTGTGCAGGCCTCAGTGCCCATGTGAATGAGGCCCTAACCTGACAGCAAATCAGTTGTTGCTGAGATGAATTCCCTGTTTTATAGAAGTAGGCAGATGAATGTGCATACTGGAGAACCAATCTCAGGCACGGCTGATCTATACTGAAATCTACAGGGTGGGCCATTTATATGGATACACCTTAATAAAATGGGAATGGTTGGTGATATTAACTTCCTGTTTGTGGCACATTAGTATATGTGAGGGGGGAAACTTTTCAAGATGGGTGGTGACTATGGCGGCCATTTTGAAGTCGGCCATTTTGAATCCAACTTTTGTTTTTTCAATAGGAAGAGGGTCATGTGACACATCAAACTTATTGGGAATTTCACAAGAAAAACAATGGTGTGTTTGGTTTTAACGTAACTTTATTCTTTCATTAGTTATTTACAAGTTTCTGACCACTTATAAAATGTGTTCAATGTGCTGCCCATTGTGTTGGATTGTCAATGCAACCCTCTTCTCCCACTCTTCACACACTGATAGCAACACCGCAGGAGAAATGCTAGCACAGGCTTCCAGTATCCGTAGTTTCAGGTGCTGCACATCTCGTATCTTCACAGCATACCAATTGTGGCATGTTGGGGTGGGGGGGGGGGGTCACCTTCCATTAACCACTTAAGGACCGGAAGGATTTCCCATATTAGGACCAGAGCAATTTTTGCAATTCGGCACTGCATCGCTTTAACTGACAATTGCGCGGTCGTGGGACGTACCAAAACGAAATTTGCGTCCTTTTTTTAGAGCTTTCTTTTAGTGGTATTTGACCACCTCTGCATCATTTCTGATCGCCGCTATAAACAAAAGAAGAGCGACAATTTTGCAAAAAAACCCAAATTTATTACTTTTTGCTAAAATATAAATCCAAAAAATATATAAAAAAAATTTCTTTCTCATATTTTTGGTAAAAAAAAATCACAATCTGCGTTTATTGATTGGTTTGCGCAAAAGTTGCCGCGTTTACGGACAATGAGAATTACATTTCTGGGGTTTTTATTTATTTTTTTTACTAGTAATGGCGACGATCTGCGTTTTTTTTTTATTTTTTTAGAGGTACTGCGATATTGCAGCGGACATGTCGGAACATTTTGACACTTTTTTGGGACCATTGGCATTTATACAGCGATCAGTGCTATAAAAATGCACTGATTACTGTGTAAATGTCATTGGCAGTGAAGGGGTTAACCTGCAGGGGGCGCTCTAAGGGTTAACTGTGTTCTCTTGGTGTGTTCTAACTGTGTGTGGGCTGGGCTGGCAGGGGGAGGGGAGTGATCACGGCTCCCATATACAGGAAGCCTGTGATCACCGCCCTTCCCCCTCTAACAGAATGGAGATCCGTGTTTACTTACATGGACCTCCGTTCTTTCACTGCGGAGGGGGGATTGCGGGTAGCCGGCGGCGATCGAGTCTGCCCTACCCGCTCCCTGCTCCCCCCTGGACACAGTGAGCACGCCTCCGGCAGCGCACGCGCACTCGCAGCACTAGTTATCGCAGCCATCGTCATATGATGGCGGTTTGCGATAACGAACCACTTTGCCGCCGTCAGACTGCGGTCGGCAAGTGGTTAAGGACCGAGCCTCTTTCTGGAGTTCGGTGTTTACAAGTTAAAACCATTTTTTTTTTTTCTAGAAAATTACTTAAAACCCCCAAACATTATATATTTTCTTTTTCTAACACCCTAGAGAATAAAAAGGCGGTCGTCCCAAAACATTGTCATGCCGTATTTGCAAGTCTTACAAGTGCGTTTTTTTTGGGTTTTTTTTTATCACTTTTTTAGTTCAGAAATAAGACAACAGTAAAGTTAGCCAAATTTTTTCCATATTGTGAAAGATAGTGTTACGCCGAGTAAATTGATACCCAACATGTCATGCTTCAAAATTGCGGAATGGCGACAAACTTTGGCACTTAAAAATCTCACCTGGTGACGGTTAAAAATTCCTACAGGTTACCAGTTTTGAGTTACAGAGGAGGTCTAGTGCTATAATTATTGCTCTCGCTCTAACGATCGTGGCGATGCCTCACGTGTGTGGTTTGAACACCGTTTTCAAATGTGGGCGGGACTTGCGTATGCTTTTGCTTCTGCGCGGCAGCTCGTGAGGACTGGACTCTTTACATTTTTTTTTTTTTAATTATTTATTTTTACTTTTTATTTTTACACTGTCCTTGAAAAAAAAATGGGTCACTTTTACTCCTATTTACATTATCTCAATGAATGGACAAAATGGAGAGTGTGGCATCATTGACCTACTTCACCTTGTCCAATCAGAGAATGCTTTGCATTCAATGAGAAGATGCAAAGCATTCTCTGAATAGGGCCCGTGCTGAGCAGCCGACCTCCTATGTTCAGAATGCAGTGGAGCAGCAAGCTGCTCAGCACGGGACCCAGAAACTAGTGGAGATCATCACTGTGGTAGCTGTGTCTTTTAGAGGGATCCCATAGGTATGGTATATGCAATCTGGACCAATGTAACTATGTAAAACTAACCATTAACAAAGAAATGGCCCCTGCCCCCACCTATAACTGGCCTTCACAGGCCACCTGTCCCTCATCCACCCATTAGCATGCATGTGCTTCCACTGTGGAGTCAATCATAAATTCAGTAGTGGTAGGAACTGCAAGCAATACACAGGGTGCCATGAAGAGGCCTTGCAGCTTACACATGAGTTTGCAAATGCGTGCTAGCTGAACCCCTGTTTTTACCGCATACTGTTGGACAGGTTAATTCGGTTGGTTAGCAGACTGGTTGGTGAGTTGAGCTTGGAATTTTTCTCTGGTAAAACTAAACATACCTGGAATTAATTTTGAAGCCGCAGACTGGGCTGGATTAAGAGCATTATGGGCCTGGTGCTGTGGGTGGGTCCACAATGGGGTAAGGAGTGTGAGGGGCCGCGATTTACATATGAATGCCACCCGCCTGTTATTTACATATCAATGTGGCGCTCAAGTTACATATCAATCATGTATGCATGCACTGAGCAGGGCTGGGCAGCATTAATGACTTAATGGGCTGGGCCTATCTTAACCACTTGCCGACCGCCGATCGGCATCTGACGGCGGCAAAGTGGCTCGTTCCCGCAAATCGCCGTCATACGACGGCGGCTGCGGGAACGTGCTTAGAGAGCGCGCGCGCGCCGCCGGAGGCGCGCCCGCACGCTCACTGTGTCCAGGGGGGGGCCAGGGAGCGGGTGCGGCGGCTTCGATTGCCGCCGGCCACCCGCGATGCCCCCCCCCGCAGCGAATGAGCGGAGGTCCGTGTATGTAAACACGGACCTCCGCTCTGTGTGAGGGGGAAGGGCTGTGATCACAGCCTTCCTTTACGTGAAGGCTGTGACCACTTCCCTTCCCCAGCTAGGCAGTCCCCCATACAGTTAGAACACGCCCAGGGAACATAGTTAACCCTTAGCGCGCCCCCTGCAGGTTAACCCCTTCACTGCCAATGGCATTTACACAGTAATCAGTGCATTTTTATAGCACTGATCGCTGTATAAATGCCAATGGTCCCAAAAA
This sequence comes from Glandirana rugosa, assembly GCA_018402905.1. Lineage (NCBI taxonomy): Eukaryota > Metazoa > Chordata > Amphibia > Anura > Ranidae > Glandirana > Glandirana rugosa. The sequence continues at coordinate 1,463,618 of BLSH010163069.1, forward strand.
AGTGTCAAAACGTTCCGACATGTCCGCCCCAATATCGCAGTACCGCAAAAAATCGCAGATCGCCACCATTTTTAGTAAAAAATAAAAAAAAAATAAAAACCCCAAAAATGAATTCTCATCATCCGTAAACGCGACCACTTTTGCGCAAACCAATCAATAAACGCCGATTGCGATTTTTTTTTATCGCAAATATGAGGAAGAATATAAATCGGCCAAAAACGGTGAAAAAAAATGTTTTTTTATATTTTTTTTTGGATTTGTATTTTAGGAAAAAGTAAGAAATTTGTTTTTTTTTGCAAAATTGTCGCTTTTCTTTTGTTTATATCGGCGATCAGAAATGACGCAGCGGTGATCAAATACCACCAAAAGAAAGCTCTGTTTGTGGGAAAAAAAGGACGCAAATTTCGTTTAGGTACAAGGTCGCACGACCGCGCAATTGTCAGTTAAAGCGACGCAGCGCCGAATCGCAAAAAGGGCTCCGGTCCTAAAGCTGGAAATCCTTCCGGGGCTGAAGTGGTTAAGGTAGGGGCCTGGAGCTACAGCTCCAATAGCCCTTATGTTAATCTGGCCCTGGCCACAGACAGCCCAGCATAAAGAATTTTCAGAGGGTCAGCCGTAACAGCCTACAAACTGCGCTCAGTAAATGTTTCTACATTATTCCAGAGAGGACTTATTCCAATGAATCTAAATATATGATTGTTATTTTTTTATTAAGTCAATCCCAGGACAGACAGTCAGAGAGCCTGAGAAAGATGTGGAAAAGTTTGTTCCACAACAATATGTCCATGGGCCATTTCTTTGCCTTTAGAAATCTGACTCTATTTTTATCTGTGAATGTTTTATTGGAAGGATAAAAGGGAACACAATGCCAGTGTTTGTGTGAATAAAAGCACTTGCTAGTGCTACATTCTCAGTGATGCCACCGGTCTCTAGTGAATGGATAGGCTGCATTCTCAGTGATGCCACCGGTCTCTAGTGAAAGGATAGGCTGCATTCTCAGTGATGCCACCGGTCTCTAGTGAATGGATAGACTGCATTCTCAGTGATGCCACCGGTCTCTAGTGAATGGATAGGCTGCATTCTCAGTGATGTCACCGGTCTCTAGTGACTGGATAGGCTGCATTCTTAGTGATGTCACCGGTCTCTAGTAAATGGATAGGCTGCATTCTCAGTGATGCCACCGGTCTCTAGTGAAAGGATAGGCTGCATTCTCAGTGATGTCACCGGTCTCTAGTGAATGGATAGGCTGCATTGTCAGTGATGTCACCGGTCTCTAGTGAAAGGATAGGCTGCATTCTCAGTGATGTCACCGGTCTCTAGTGACTGGATAGGCTGCATTTTTAGTGATGTCACCGGTCTCTAGTGAATGGATAGGCTGCATTCTCAGTGATGTCACCGGTCTCTAGTGAATGGATAGGCTGCATTCTCAGTGATGTCACCGGTCTCTAGTGACTGGATAGGCTGCATTCTTAGTGATGTCACCGGTCTCTAGTGAATGGATAGCCTGCATTCTCTGTGATGTCAGCGGTCTCTAGTGACTGGATAGGCTGCATTCTTAGTGATGTCACCGATCTCTAGTGAATGGATAGGCTGCATTCTCTGTGATGTCAGTGGTCTCTAGTGACTGGATAGGCTGCATTCTTAGTGATGTCACCGGTTTTTAGTGAATGGATAGGCTGCATTCTTAGTGATGTCACCGGTCTTTAGTGAATGGCTAAGCTGCATTCTCAGTGATGTCACCACTCTTCACGCACTTTGACCCTTCAGCCAGGCCTACTTTTCTGGATCCAAACTATCATTCTCAAGGGAAAAATGGAGGATGGGGGTTTTCTTATGAATGATGTCTGTACACAGGATGTAAAATGTAATTTTTAAATGAGAATACACTTAATAATTAATTTACATAGCAATCCTCTAAGTAAATGCCTTTTCATATAAATACAATTATCCGGATGTCGGCTGTTTTACAATGGAGTAATAATAAGACATGGTTATTAGCAAATACCAGAATGAGATGTATGCTTTATTTAGACAGAAATGGGACAAGCAAATTATTATCTTTCCCCATTTCCCCAGTGTTCTAGCAGTTTGTAAATAAAAGAAATTATTAGGAGGTCACAAAGCTGTCCGGATTCAGTACATCTGTTTCTCTTTACAAGGGACAGCCAGATCATTGTCTATAAAACTGCTTTTTTTAACTTCATTGTATGAATTCCAAATCTACAAAAAGAGAGACAAACATAATAAGGGACTTTTTTTTAAAGTTTGCTCACCTTATTAGGATGGAACAGTCCTGAGGCCAACTAAAACAATAACTATAAATTAGAATTGTGCTTTAAAGTCAGCCAAATGTTTTGTTTTGCATGGAGGGGAGAAGGGTTGCAACCTCCACCCAGTTTTATTGCCATCTATGTGCCTAGTGGCGGCTGGTGGGTTTTTTGTTGGGGGGGCCGCAAACAACCACCCCCTCTTCAGGCTCCAGGGTGGAGGGTGCAGGTAGTGGCTCCAGGGTGGCGGGGTGCGGGCAGCGGCTCCAGGGTGGCGGGCTGCAAGCAGTGGATCCAGACTGGCAGGGTGCAGGTAGTAGCTCCAGGGTGGCGGGCTGTGAGCAGCGGCTCCAGGGTGGCGGGGTGCGGGCAGCGGCTCCAGGGTGGCAGGGTGCGGGCAGCTACTCTAGACTGGCGGGCTGCGAGCAGTGGCTCCAGACTGGGGGGGGAGACAGCTGCTCCAGGGTGGTGGGCTCCCAGTAGTGGCTCCAGCGGCCTGCTCCACATCAGACGTCCAATAGCCCACCCTTTTTTTGAAGCCTATTAGAGCCTCTGGCTCTAATCACGTGCTTCAAAAAACACCCCCCATTGGAATCCATAGTCCGATGCCCTGTATGTAGATCAGGGGGCCGGACGCATGTATAGGGGGGTGTCGCCCGTCCGCCCCAATGGACGAGCCTCCGCTGTATGCGCCTATAGGAAAGATTTTATCCCAGTTTGACAACCATGAGGGTGCAGGTCCTTGAACACCGCATGTGTTCGGGTAGCTGCACCCATGTGGATGTCAAATTAGGTGGAGCCTCTGCTGTGTTCATTCAGCCGCTGCTGCCAACTGACATGAATGGAACTGCCTGCACACAGATGCATGGAACACCTGTGCATTCTGTGCAGGTTAACTCAGCCCTCACTAGGGTTGCCACCTGTCCAGGATTCACTCGGACAGTCCAGGTTTTGAATCCTGTGTCTGGGATTCAGGCAGGCTGAAACCCAGACACATGATTCGAAACCCAGATTGTCTGAGTGAATCCTGGACAGGTGGCAACCCTAGGTAAAAAAAAAAATGCTCTGCGCCGCTGAAGTGTTAGGGTTTGGCTTGAAGAAAAGGTGGCAACCCTAGCCCTCACACGGGGTGCATGTTTATGGCTCCATTGACACTTCGCAAATTGGAATCCCGGGCAGAATCGTCTCAATTCTGCCCACGGTTTCCAATCTTGCTGCAAAATGTATGGTGCCCATTTGGATGCCATTTTCCTTCAATGGCACTCCGAACGTGATGTGATTCTGCTGCATGAAAGAATCGTGGCAAACCGCACCTTTAAAACTCACATGAAGCATGTTGCTCAAAAAGGAGCAGGAGCTTCTTTTCGGGTGACAAATGCGCATAGGGCAGCCCATTCAAGTGAATAGGCCGGACCTATTTAACACACTGAATCGCATGACAATGGCACTTTGAAAATGGCGTAGCGGGAACACTCGTGATATGGGAAAAGGGCATAAGTACGCCCATGTGAGCAAGGCCTAAACTCACACAGATAGTCTGAACGTGTCAATGAGAATACAGTGTACAAATTATTATTACATTGTATATACTATTTTATTCATATGTACTGTAGATTAATGGTATAACCTTTGATTTGGATAGAACATTAGTTAAAGTAACCTTACAAGCAAAAAACAATGTCAATTTATTTCTATTTAACTATTTCTTACCTTTTATTTTATTACACCTTTTTTTTTAATTTTCACTTTTTGTCCTTTTTTTGCCTTTGTTTTTCCAGAGTCGCAAAAAAAACAAATGCATTCCTATTTAACCCTTTTTTAACCCTTTGCTCTAATCAAACCTAGTTGAGGAATATGTAAACCCGCCATTTCATATTCCTGATATGTGGCTGCTGTACCATGTACTTGTATGAAAACGTCTCTTGTTCTCTTTGTATTGCTTCCTTTGTGTGAAATACCTGGTGATCCTGCCAGTCCATCTGCTTTCCTATTAAAAACTGACCACACTAGGCATGAGAGCACAGCGTGGTCCGTTCTCTAGTTGTGTTGGGAACTCAGCCTGCTTTCCAATGATCAGATTTCTGCTGACACCCTTTCCTTGCACAGCCTTTCACTGGGAAGCTCAGTGTGATGCTGCTGCTTCTTCCCCCCCCAGCTCTTATGCAGCTGAGAACAGAGGGAATGTGATCACTTATAAAAGCGAACAAAAAGGTATTTACAGTATGTGTGTGTGTGTGTATGTGTGTGTATATATATATATATATAATTATTATTATTATTATTTTTTTATATCTATACACAAATATTTTGCCTTTCATTTCTGTACTGAATGGATTGTTTTACAAGGTGATCATTTACAATCCCTTTAATTCCTTCCTCCCCTAATCTATTATTTATCAGTTTTTTTTTCCTTTTGTTTACCTTCATTTTAATAGTTTTTTCCATTTTATTTTATTTTTTTACTGTCGTCGAAAAAAAAGTATTCCTATTCAACCACTCATTACCATCCTTATGTAGCCCTAATCAGGCCTAGGTAACTCCATTCTCCCCTAAGCTTTTATTTAAAAAAAAAAAAAGTTTCTTTTTTGTTACCAAAAAATGCACACAATTTAAAAAAAGCCTTTTTTGATTTGCAAATAACTGTGCCATTCTTTGTAACAGAAATATAATTTTAATGTAGCTTTAAATGAGACAAATTACACAATAAAATGTATTCTTTTCATTGGCCAACAAATATTTATTACCGTGGTTTGCATCAACTAGACTTTTCCTTTAAGGCAGTGGTACATCTGAAATTGATTTGGCAAAGTGCATTGCCTCATGGGTTTTATTAAAATTCTTGTCCTGTTAATGTGACTGCAGCGAGTTAAATGCACTTGATGCCTTATCAGAGCATCATTAAGGAATTGTAGTCACCCATTTAATAAGACCTTTAACATCGAATGGTGACGTTTATGTTCATGAAGATTTATTTTCTGGATGAGTCATGTGCATTATTATAAATAATGCTTAGCTTTTGCAATAAATGAGGAGGTCAGGATTTAAGTGACTTAAAAAGGGTTGCAGCAAGGACATCTGAGAGAAATTCAGAGTAACAGAAAATGGAGTGGACACGATGGATAATTTAGCTTTTGTCTCATTTAGACTTTTCTGCATTAGTTTTCCTGTCTTATCTACACTTGGATCATTCTCAATATTTCATTGCAGTGGCGGCTGGTGTTCCATAATTTGGGGGGGGGGGGGTCAAACCAGCGCCAGCCTCCCGCCCGGCGGGAGATGAGGCCCTGGCACCCCTCCATCCCCCGGGGAGAAATGAATGCAGGCAATCCCCGACGAGACGGACCTGCCCGTGATGACACCCAATCTCCCCTCCCTCCCCTGTCCGAGCTGGGGAGTGCTGGATGGCTGAGCCACTGCGGGTGAGCCATCCACAGTGGTGGCTGGTGGGTCGGTTGGTCTTCTCCTCCGGCCATCCTCTCCTCTCTCCTCCTAGGCAATCCTATAGGATCGCCTGGCGTTTTGGCCAATCGGGAAATGGATCTCATGACCCGCCTCCTGATTGCGGGGAGGAGATTCAGTGTGAAAATAGCAAATATTCATTTGCTATTGTCGCACAACTTGGTGGGTTTGGGGCGCAGAGCATCCTTTTTTGAATCCTGTTAGAGCCTCTGGCTGTAATCACGTGCTTCAAACTCCCCCCGCCCTCCCCTCCCCCATCGGAATTAATGCATCCAGCGCCTTGCACGTATATTAGGGGGGCCGACGTGTGGATGGGAGGGGGGGTGATGCCTGTGCACCCCTAATGGACGGGCCGCCACTGCTCCATTGTGTCTGCAAAAGAAAAATTGATGTTTGGGTAGCGTGTGTTTTTTTTTTTTTTTTCTAGGGTCAAATTGAGAAGAATTTAATCAAATAAAGTTGTTATTTGTAGCTCATGTGACACAAAGTTGTCATTTAATCTTTTAGGCATCTGAGTGTACTGGAATTGGGGTGGAATTGGGGTGGAATTGCAGGATTCTACCCACGATTCCAGAATCGTGGCAAAACACGGGGCGCGTTTGCAATGTCATTATTTCTTAATTGCAATCAAAACACGCCTAACTCTGTGCCAAAATTTGGTACATGAGCTTCTTTGGAGCATTTTTGGAGTGGATCATTCAAATGGAAAGTGGTGCTCCAAAAACGTGCCACAAAAAAAGCTAAAAAAAATGCGGTGCAACAGCTGTTGCTACACTATGTTTAGGTGTGAATGGAGCAAGATTGTCATATAAAGGAGAGGATATTATTGAGTGGGATAACCCCCTCAAGGGGCCATGTCAGATCTACCGAGGACTTAGTGCATTTAATTCCAAACTTGCATCATACAAATCATAATATCTTAAGCCACAATGTTTACAAATATTTTATGATCGATGAAAGCCTCAGATGATGATTTTTTTTAAAATGTTATCAACTGCAACAAAGTGTAAAGTTGGGCATGTGTGTTTTGAAATTCAGCGAGTTCAGCAGGAACCTGGCCAAATTTGAATCTAGTTGCACCCCTCTATGTTCGACAGAAGCCGATCATTAGACCGGCTTATGTTGAACAGTGCTGCCAGAAAACCAGCATTCGATCAGCGCATGCAGCCAATGGCTGCGGTGCTGATAAGTGTATTCCGATGGGGGGAGTCTTTGCCGTCAGACTTCAGTATCACAGCAGGGGAGATCCCCGCATCCACAATAATTGTGTCTTGTAGGGATCAGTTTTTTTTTTTTTTCATGTAATTGGTTGAACCAAAATAAAAACTCCAGTGTGTGTACCCAGCTTAGGTTTACAGGCTATGGAACAGTCTGCGCCTCCTTTTTAATTACAATGTGCTAGAGCAGTATAAAAAATTAATAAAATACCTGGTTTAGAACATGCATTCGTTTTTTTCAAGTGTATGTTAAAAGCATCAAATTTAGCTTTTGTAAAGTGTATCTAAAGCCAAAATGTTTTGATTTAGGGTGGGGGGGGGGGGGGGATGTCAGAACGCCTATAAAGTTTTTATTGCTAGAAAAAAATGTGCATACATGAAAGGAGCGCCAGACCAAAAGATGAGTCCAATTTCATTTATTAGTATTGTGCGAAAAGACATCCAACGCGTTTTGGGGGTCAAAGGAGCTCCACCTTCATTAGGGCTACAACAAAACCTAATATAATGTAAATATAATTGGGACTGATAAAATAATGAGCCTAACAATCACAAAACATCATGGATAACATACATATACATACATAAAGTACGTACATCCAAAAATACCCACATCTACACCTACATGTACAGTATCTCACAAAAGTAAGTACACCCCTCACATTTTTTGTAAATTATTATATTATACCTTTTCATGCGAAAACACTGAAGAAATGGCACTTTGCTACAATGTAAAGTAGTGAGTGTACAGCTTGTATAACAGTGTAAATTTGCTGTCCCCTCAAAATAACTCAACACACAGCTATTAATGTCTAAATCTTTGGCAACAAAAGTGAGTACACCCCTAAATGAAAATGGCTAATTGGGCCCATTTTTGACATTTTCCCTCCCCGGTGTCATGTGACTCATTAGTGTTACAAGGTCTCATGTGTGAATGGGGAGCAGGTGTGTGAAATTTGGTGTTATTGTTCTCACTGTCTCAGACTGGTCACTGGATATACAACATGCCACCTCATGGCAAAGAGCTTTCTGAGGATCTGAAAAAAAGAATGCTCTACATAAAGATGGCCTAGGCCATAAGAAGATGTCCAAGACTCTGAAACCGAGCTGCAGCATGGTGGCCAAGACCATACAGCTGTTTAACAGGACAGGTTCCACTCAGAACAGGCCTCACCATGGTTGACCAAAGAAACTGAGTGCACATGCTCAGCATCATATCCAGAGGTTGTCTTTGGGAAATAGAGGTATGAGTGCTGCCAGCATTGCTGCAGAGGTTGAAGGGATGGGGGGGTCAGCCTGTCAGTGCTCAGACCATATGCCGCACACTGCATGAAATTAGTCTTCATGGCTGTCATCCCAGAAAGAAGCCTCTTCTAAAGATGATGCACAAGAAAGACTCCAGTTTGCTAAAGACAAGCAGACTAAGGACATGGGTTACTGGAACCATGCTCCGTGGTATGATGAGACCAAGATAAACTCATTTGGTTCAGGTGTTGTCAAGTGTGTATGGTGGCAACCAGGTGAGGAGTACAAAGACAAGTGTGTCTTGCCTACAGTCAAGCATGGTGGTAGGAGTGTCATGGTCTTGGGCTGCATGAGTGCTGCTGGCACTGGGGAGCTACAGTTCATTGAGGGAACCATAAATGCCAACATGTACTGTGACATACTGAAGCAAAGCGTGATCCCCTCCCTGCAGAGACTGGGCCACAGGGCAGTATTCCAACATAACAACCCCAAACACACCTCCAAGATGACCACTGCCTTGTTAAAAAAGCTGAAGGTAAAGGTGATGGACTGGCCAAACCATGTCTCCAGACCTAAACCCTATTGAGCATCTGTGGGGCACCTCAAACGGAAGGTGGAGGAGAGCAAGGTCTCTAACATCCACCAGCTCCGTGATGTTGTCATGGAGGGGTGGAAGAGGTCTCCTGTGAAGCTCTGGTGAACTCCATGCCCAAGAGGGTTAAGGCAGTGCTGGAAAATAATGATGGGCACACAAAATATTCACACTTTGGGCCCATTTTGGACATTTTCACTTAGGGGTGTACTCACTTTTGTTGCCAGCGGTTTAGACATTAATGGCTGTGTGTTGAGTTATTTTGAGGGGACAGCAAATTTACACTGTTATACAAGCTGTACACTCACTACTTTACATTGTAGCAAAGTGTCATTTCTTCAGTGTTGTCACATGAAAAGATAGAATAAAATATTTACAAAAATGTAAGGGGTGTACTCACTTTTGTGAAATACTGTATGTATGGAAAGAAATTAAAATAAAGCAATATCGGATAGGTGATAATGTGTAATGGGTTGATTTTTTTTGGAAATAGTATTAGATTATATATGGTTAGTAGATCCTATTACATAATTATACACAACTGAAATAATATGCAATATGAAAACAAAAAATTTTTATTATAAAATGAAATTTGTAATAAATGCACAGATGTTCAAAAAAAAAGGGGGGGATATATAATTTACATTATATTCTGTTTTGTTGTAGCCCTGACAAAGGAGGAGTTAATTTGACCCCCAAAACACATTGGCTATCTTTTAGCACAATACTAATAAATGAAATTGGACTCTTGTCTTTTGGTCTGGTGCTCCTTCAATGTATGAACATTTTATTTCTAGTAATATGCTGGGGTACCCACTGGCAGGGCCAGATTAACATAGGGGCTATTGGAGCTGCAGCTTCAGGACCCTTCCTTAAAATAGGGCAAGCCCAGGGGTGTGAGTCACTATGCTGCCCAGCCCTGCTCTGTGTGCAGTGTACACATGATTGACATGTAAATCATGGCTGCATTTATATGTAAATTAGGGCTCGACAAACCCCGGGTGCCAGATTTCCATGGCGAACAGAAACCGCATCCTGGCAAGCGACAGTTGATCTTTCTCTCCCCTCAATATCTTAAAACAGCATCTCCCATTCAGTGAAGAATCGTTCTCTGCTCAATCTGACAGCTGTGAAAAAAATCCAGGCAGCCTGCCAAGTATCTCACAACATGCTGATAAAAGAACCAAAAGATACTTTGTTTATACTTATCTAAGGAATGCACTCCAGTCTGTAAATGAGGTCAGTTTTACCACTTAAGGCCCCTTTCACACATACAGACTGTTTAAGTCCACCTGTCAGTTTTTCAGACGGACCTGAATGGACGCGACATGTCCGCTGGCATCCGATCCGCTAAATCCAGATGGATGGAGACCCTATTTTCCATCCGTCTGGCGGATCGGTTCGGATGAAAATGGACAGATGGTCTGTTTTCATCCGATTTCCCCCCCCCCCATAGAGGAGAGCGGGGCTCCAACGGGTTCGTCTCTGCACTCTGTCATTCGCCGGCTCATCGGGGATCAAGGGATCTATCCCTCCTGAGCAAGAAGAGTCTGTCAAAACGGACTCCGCTGGTGTTAAAGGATTTTAAAGACTAAATCTTTTCTGACATTTGTTGCTTACAAGTAAAAATTTGTATTCTCTGCTAGAAAATTACTTAGAACACCAAAACATTATATTTTTTTTTTTTTAGCAGAGACCCTAGAGAATGGCGATTTGTTGCAATATATTATGTCACACTGTATTTGCGCAGCGGTCTTTCAAACACTATTTTTTTGGAAAAAATACACTTTAATAAATTTAAAAAAAACGAAACGGTAAAGTTAGCCCATTTTTTTTGTATAATGTGAAAGATGATGTTACACCACGAGAATCGTGAGAGAATCACGATCTTAATGCTAAGCAACAAAAGCGTGATTCTCGTTTTAGCCAGAATCGTGCAGTTCTACTGTGTGGAGGAGGGGAGATGAGGCAGCTGGATATGCTTTAGAAGAGTCTTTCTATGTCCTTTGATAAAGCCCTGTGTACCATCAACAATTACCAGTCTATATGTGCAGCTGGGCTCCAGTATTTCATGGTGACTGGAAACCCACCAGAGCAATGAAAAGTTACCTTGGGGGATACACCTATAGGAAGGAAGAGGCTGCAAAGGGGCAGCAGAAGATCGGCAGCACTGAAGTACTTCTTTAGCCTTTTTTTTTTGTATTTTATTTCCAGTGTCATTAACCACTTGCCGACCGCCGATCGGCATCTGACGGCGGCAAAGTGGCTCGTTCCCGCAAATCGCCGTCATACGACGGCGGCTGCGGGAACGAGTTTAGTGAGCGCGCGCATGCCGCCGGAGGCGCGCCCGCGCACTCACTGTGTCCAGGGGGGGCCAGGGAGCGGGTGCGGCGGCTTCGATTGCCGCCGGCTACCCGCGATGGCCCCCCCGGAGCGAGTGAGCGGCCGCCGTTAGCTTCGGCGGCGTGGGCGAGGGACCGGGGGGGACCTGTGTCACTCACGCGCCCGCGCGGAGGCCGCCGTACGCGCGCGAGTGATTTGAGCAAGGGCGTCGGCGGCAGCATACTGCCGCTAAACGCCCTTGCTCGGTGAAACGGCGGCAGTCTACGGCTAGCCGCCAGCCGTTCACCAATTACTGTGACCTTTATTTTATGTTTTTTTTTTCCGATTTCTTCATGAAGTCACGACGGCTAGAAGACGACGGGGAAACGTCGGAGAAGGAAGGATATCCACATAGGGGGTTCCATTGAAAAGTAACGAGACCACCCAAAGGTCAGTGGTACTTTA
>BLSH010163069.1:1526684-1538571 GCA_018402905.1 Glandirana rugosa
TGCGCAAAAATTTAGACCGGTCGTTTTTTATTTTTATAATTTTTTGATGTTTAAGTTTTTTAATATTTTTATTTTTTGCTGGGCAGATTTAAAAACGCGTCACAATGCGTAAAAAATGCAGGACTTGTGGTTTTTTTTTTTTGGCATGCCCATTGAAGTCTATTACATGCAAAATGCTGCATTTTGCAGGGAAAAAAGTCCCCTACCCTTTCCAAAAATGCACAGGCACAAAAATGCATTGATGTTAATGTGTTCCATAGGAACCCATGTTAAAAAAAAATCCCTGCATTTCTGCAAAATGTAATGCATTAGTGCGAATTGAGCTTTAAGCCATAGCAAAGTTTGTTTTTGGGTTTAGATAGGTATGAAAAAAAAAAAAGAAGTTGAACAAAATGTGCCTCTATAACCCTGAGAAGTCATTTCAAGTGCAATGTACCCTTAAAACCAACCAACATCACCTTCATTCTTAATTTTTGCCTCTCCTATTGCCGTCAAAAGATTTTGACCAAAGTGGTTATTTCTGAAGGCTTTTTGGGTGAAGAGAAACCTCTTAACTTCGATAATCACTACTAGCTGCGGAAACAGCCAAGCAAACACCATCATTAGCAGGGTGCAGAGTTTTTGGTGTAGCGTTAAACCATATGCCATGCTTTTTCTTTATGCCCCACTGTCCACGGGTATCCGCCGAGTAGATTCCATGTTTTCATATCACTCCCATGCAGAGAATTTTACAATTTGACCAACTTGGAATCTACTCCTGTAAGTGCCCAAATGCCTTCTGAAGTGCTTTTCAGATGCAGTTTGCATCTACTTTCTTCGAAAAAAATAATTGTTCTTATGTGTCTGTTTTCTCTTCCCATGCAATCTTCTCCCCATCAGCTAAACTCTTCTCCTGAGCACTCCCATATGTAGTGTCTATATTTATCTTAGCGTTCGTTGTTAGATTAGTATTGAGAGAGGGGAAGTTTGAGATACTCTTGTTTTTGAAAGAGGTCTGGCAGCACATAACCGAACGCATCAACCTGAGAACGGAGGGTCGCAGGACGGTGAAAATCCATGGGTCTACAATAGAATTCACAGAAAGGAATCGGAGCGCTAAGAGGTCCAGTGTGTCTTCACTTTTGTCATCGGCAGCTCTGTTGACGTATGCCCTGATCTGCAAAACAAGTAAAGCACAACGGTGGCATTAAAAATTGGCTGTCTAGAAAGAAGAAATTAAACCTTATATAGCCAATATGTCTGTGAAGGTGTCCATTGAAGCAGGTTATGGCGTAGCTACCGTGTTTCCCCGAAAATAAGACCTAGTCTTATATTCATTTTGGCTACAAAAAACACATCAGGGCTTATTTTCAGTGGAGGTCTTATTTTTTAATGGCATGTACATAATACTGTATGTAATAACAATATGTAAAACAGTTCCTGTGTCCCCTATCTTTCACCCCCCCCCCCCCAGTCCGCTCAGGAATCAGCACTATAAAAATCCTGTAATCTCAGAAATAAACCTTAACCACTTCAGCCCTGAAAGGATGTCCCCCTTTATGACCAGAGCGGTCGTGCGACGTTGTACCCAAACTAAATTTGCGTCCTTTTTTTCCCACAAATAGAGCTTTCTTTTGGTGGTATTTGGTCACTTCTGCGTCATTTCTGAGCGCCGCTATAAACAAAAAAAGCAACAATATTTAAAAAAAAAAAAAACAATATTTCTTACTTTTTGCTAAAATACAAATCCAAAAAAATATATAAAAAAACAAATGTATTCATCAGTTTTGGCCGATTTTATATTCTTCCTCATATTTTTGGTAAAAAAAAATCGCAATAGGCATTTATTGATTGGTTTGCCGCATTTACAAACCATGAGAATTCATTTCTGTCGTTTCTTTACATTTTTTTTTTTTTTTTTTTTAGCAATGGCGGACATGTCGGACATATTTGGCACTTTTTTAGGACCGATGACATTTATACAGCGATCAGAAATTTCAAAATCTATGTATTTCAATGGTCCCCATTCTAGTTGGTGGGATTCAAGTCGCAGCAACTCCAATAAAGGTTTTTGCAGTACGGATTTTTGATGCAACTTTGATCCACAGAGTGTAAAGTTGGATCAGGGTCGCACTGCAAAGTCGCACTCTAAATTGTGAGTCTTAGGGGGTCGCAATAGTGGAAACCTAGCCTAATTACTTACTTGAGCCCCTTCTCTCTTCAGCGATCTCCACGATCCCCTCAACCGTCCAGCTCACTCCTCCTGTTTGAATGAGACACAGCAGTAGTGCCATTGGCTCCCGCGGCAATCAGGAAAGAGGGGCGGGGGCAGGTCGGGGCTCCTTGTCTGAATGGATACATGTAGCTATGACTTGGCTTGGGTGCCCCCTGTAGCAAGCTGCTGGCTGTGGGGGCACTTGAAGGACGGAGGGGCCAGGAGAGCAGAAGATGGACCTGAGAAGAGGAGGATCGGGGCTGCTCTGTGCAAATCCAAGTGCACAGATGAGCGAAGTATAACATGTTTGTTGTGTTTTTTTTTTTTTTTAAAAAGAGAAACGTTACAATCACTTTAAGGCTACATGTACATGGGACTTTTTTCAACTTCCCCTGAATGACTCAATTTGAAAGTTGGAAACCGAAATTTAAAAATGTCCGTTTAGCTGCGTCTGCGTCTAAAAGCTTTTTAATTTTTTTTTTCTTAATGAAAAACTTCTTTAACCGCGTCAGATCCGCGCTATAGCCGATTGACGGATCAGCGCGGATCTGCTTTGCTGGGAGACCCGCGATCTGATCACAGAGAGCCAGAACGGTGGTTCTCAGCTCTGTGAGGGGGGGGCATGACAGATCTACTGATCCCGGGATCAGTTAGATCTGTTATTTCCCTGCCAGCCCCCCCCCCCACAGTTAGAACACAATGAGGGAACACATTTAATCCCTTCACTGCCCCCTTAGTGTTAACCCCTTCCCTGCCAATGACATTTATACAGTAATCAGTGTCTATTTTTAGATGTGATCGCTGTATAAATGTCATTGGTCCCAAAAAAAGTGTCAAAAACGTCTGACATGTCCGCCGCAATATCGCAGTCTAGATAAAAATCACAGATCGCCGCCATTACCAGTAAAAAAAATAAAAACGCCATAATCCAATGTCCATAGTCTGTAGGCGCTATAACTTTTGCGCAACCCAATCAATATAGCCGATTGCGTTTTTTTTTTACCAAAAATATGTAGAAGAATATAAATCGGTCTAAATTGATGAATACATTTTTTTTTTATTTTTGGATATTTATTATAGCAAAAAGTAAAAAATATTGTTCTTTTTTCAAAATCGTCGCTCTTTGTTTATAGCGCAAAAAATATGTTCTGGAGAGTGATCGTATATGGGAGCAGCGATCTTTCTCCTCCCCCAGTCATCCCAGCCCCCACACGGTTAGAACACACTGACAGGGAACACATTTAACCCTTTGATCGCCCCCTAGTGTTAACCCCTTCCCTGCCAGTGACATTTATAAAGTAATCAGTTATCAGCTATTTATAGCACTGATCGCTGTATAAGTGTCAGTGTGGTCCCAAAAAAGTGTCAAAAGTGTCTGATATGTCTGCTGCAATATCGCAGTCCCGATAAAAATCGCAGATCGCCCCCATTACTTTTTTACTATTTTTTTTTTTTTTACCAAAAATATGTAGAATACATATTGGCCTAAACTGATGAATAAATTAGTTTTTTTTATATATTTTTTTGTATATGTATTATGGCAAAAAGTAAACAATTATTTTTTTTTTCAAAATTGTCGTTTTTTTTTGTTTATAGCGCAAAAAAAGAAAACCGCAGAGGTGATCAAATACCACCAAAAGAAAGATCTATTTGTGGGAAAAAAGGACGCCCATTTTGTTTGAGTACAACGTCGCACGACCGCGCAGTTGTCATTCAAATAGTGACAGCGCTGAAAACTGAAAATTGGTGCAGGCAGGAGGGGAATTTAAGTGCCCAGTAAGCAAGTGGTTAAACGAAATGCTCCTAGACGCGAGTTACTGCGTTTAGGCGCGTTTACAAGTCAAGATTTTTTTGCTTAGAATAAAGATCACGATTCTTGCGGCGTAACATCATCTTTCATATTATACAAAAATTGGGCTAACTTCATTGTTTCGTTTTTTTTTTAAATTCATGAAAGTGTCATTTTCCCCAAAAAAATCCATTTGAAAAACCCCTGCACAAATACCCTGTGACATAAAATATTGCAACGATCACCATTTTATTCCCCCGCAGCATAAAAGCGCAGCAGAGACAGTTTTTCCTTTGGAGGCTGAAGCAGGCTGGATTGCCCTTAAGGCTTCTGGTCAATTTCTATCATTGTACCATTGAGATTATTCTTCTCCACTGCGCTGTATTTTCATATGCCAGCTGCAGGGCAGAGGATAAGAGCTACCGAATTTGGACTCAGCATATGCCAGCCGATTAAAAAAGTGAGCAAAAGCTATTAGTATTGATCCAACCCACCCAGGTTACAGTGTGTTTGTCCCATTGCCATCAGGGAAAAGATGTGGGACACTTAAAACACACACTAATCATTTAGACCCCTTTCACACCAAGGTGTTTTTCAGGCCCTTTTCGCTAAAAATAGCGACTAAAAAGTGCCTGAAAAACTCCCCCCAATACACCCCAGTGTTGAAAGCCCGAGTGCTTTCACACTGGGGCGGTGTGCTTGCGGGACGGTAAAAAAAAAGTCCTGCAAGCCGCATCTTTTCGGCGGTGTATTCACTTCTCCTATACCTCCCCTGCCCATTGAAAACAATGGGGCAGCCCTTCCAAAGCGCTGAACACCGCTTCGGTAGCGCCGCTAACAGGCACTTTTAACCCCTTGTGGGGGGTTAAAAGCGCACCTCCGCTGCCCGAATAGCGCTGCCATAGCGCTGATATAATGAGCGGTAAAGCGCTGCAAATTAGCGTTGTTTTGCCGCTAACACTCGGGCGGCCCCGGTGTGAAAGGGGTCTTAAAGTATAGTTTTTTCCCTAGGGCTGCATTGTCCATAACCCCACCAGGTACCGTGTTTTAGGAATTTTATGTGGAATTTTTAATCTTTGTAGATAATATTTTATATTTTGTTATATTTAAACAGATATGTGGGCATGTGATAGGAGTATGTGTGTGTGGTTTTGTTGAGAAGTGTTTTATTGCTGCTGTAAAGTGTATCCGGATACATTTTTTTGTATGTATGACAGTAAAGTATATTATCTTATCTCCAAAATGTACCTCGTAAGAGGGTACATTTAGGAGCATTCTAATTTGTCGACGCCGACCAATCAGAAGCCGAGTAGCCTGTCCTGTCACCGCGGGCGAAGAGGAGAGAAAGCCGCAAAGGATTTCAAATTTCTGGACTGTTAATGTGGCAATATGGTCGGTCAGTGCGGGGGATCGCCAGCTTCAGGTACAGTGGGACCCGGTGCAGTGGGAAGGGGGTCCAGTGTAAGTTCACCTTACAGATTTTCTGTAAGGCTGGGTTCACAATATTGGGAATTGGATGTGGATATCCCGCATCCAATTCGCAATAGCAGATTTTGACCGGCTCTCTGTTGAGCCTGTTCACATATCTCTGCTGCGGCTCTGTTGCAAATTTTCACAGGAGCTATGTGCGTCCTTTGGTCCGTTTCAGGCCCGAATTCAGCCAAACATTTGGGCTGAAATCGGACCTGAAATGGTGAACAGGAAAGCACCGGACCCCTGCTGGGAGCTGCATCGGCATGCAGTGTAAACTGAGCCTAAAGGTAGCCTTACACTTTAAAGCGGTAGTAAACCCTCCTATCATTTTCAGCCAAGGAAGCTGCCATCTTGGCCTCTGTTTAATCTACAACTGCCATGATGCTGCACATGTGATCAGCTATGACACCAGCCATTGGATGGTTTGACAGTATGGTTTAGAGCACAACCAATGGGAGTGTTACATTTCCGGCACATGCCGGAAATGTGACTGGTTTTTAACCTGTTAAATGCATGGGTTTACTACCGCTGTAAGGTTATTGCCCTGTGGTCAGTGAACACAATGCTGTGTCTGGGCCTACATTTCCATTCGCGAGGAGGAGCGACTACACAAAATCTCAAATTAGAATTTTTTCACATTTATGACTCGGCTATCTGAAATTCACAAACTGAGCCTTTTTTTTTTTTTTTTATAGAAAGATATAATTTTTTCTAAAATTACATTAGAGCTGATATGTTTTTATTTTTTTTACGGTTTGCTTTATTTTTGCTATCTATACATTTAGCATGTCCAGCGGTATATGTTTTGCAGGAAATGGCAAAAATAACACATTTTGCAGCCTTCCCTGTAACGCTGGAATTTGAAGATTATGCAGCAAAGAGCTGGTGTTTGGGTCTCACTTTATCATGAATAAATAACGAGGGTGATTCATTTTTCCTACTTTACAGCATCTGCACAGGAACCACTTTGCGGTCCTAAAAGCACCATTACGAGCCCTAGACTTAGCCATAAAGCCAATTCTGGTCAATCTTTAAACCACCTACATGGTCTCAGGATGGGGCCTTCTGTAGCCATTAGATAACATTTATCTTCTTTCAGACATTAGCTTAACAAAAGTTATCGGTAATGGACCGACAAGTAAATATCCTTGTGGGTTCGCCGAGAGTGAAAAAAAAACCCATTGAAATGCAATTGCCCTCATGTATGCATTAAAAGGATTTTAACCTACATAAATGGATGGAATTTGATTCCTATGAGCAATAAACCTACTAAAACATTTTCCATACAAACTACTGCAATCTTCAACAATATAGGAGTGGACTTCTTTCCATCATTACTTTGCTATAGAACATCAAGCCTTTCTTGTATTGATTGCATTAAATGTCGGCTGGAAAAATGCAGCTCCCTCCCCAATGTTATATAGAACCTTGTTAGGAGGAGGTGCCAGGTACCCTTTAACCACTTAAGCCCGGAGCCCTTTTTTTACACTTGTTTACAAGTTAAATTTATTTTCTTTGCTAGAAAATTACTTTGAACCCCCAAACATTATATATTTTTTTTCAAACACCCTAGAGAATAAAATGGCGATCGTTGCAATACTTTTTGTCACATGGTATTTGCGCAGCGGTCTTTCAAGCGTGATTTTTTTTTTTTTGGGAAAATAATTCACTTTTTTGAGTTAAAAAATAAGACAACAGTAAAGTTAGCCCATTTTTTTGTATATTGTGAAAGAGGATGTTGCACCGAGTAAATAGATACCATACATGTTACGGTTGAAAATTGCGCACACTTGCGGAATGGCGACCAACTCTGGTACTTAAAAATCTCCATAGGTGACGCTTTAAACAGTTTTAACAGTTACCAGGTTAGAGCTGCAGAGAATTTTCTAGAATTATTGCTCACACTCTGGCGATCGCGGCGATACCTCACATGTGTGGTTTGAACACCGCTTTCATATGCGGACACGACTTGCGTATGCGTTTTCTTTGCTGCGCGAGCTTGCGGGGACGGTGCCGCTTTAATTTTTTTTTTATTTTAACACTGTTCCTTAAAAAAAAAAAATCTGATCACTTTTATTGCTATCACAAGGAATGTAAACATCCCTTGTGATAGCAATATATGGTGACAGGTTCTCTTTATGGAGGGATCGACCCCCCCACCCCTCCCTTACACTTCATACTATTCAGATCGCCAAAAACTGCGATTCTGAATACTGTAATTTTTTTAAAAAAATCTGCGCCATTGGCCGCCGAGTAAATCAGAAGTGACGCTGTGATGTCACTTCTGGAAATGTACGAAGGAGTCTTGAAGCCGATTCCGGCTTCCACAGGGACTCCACACAGCTGTGGGATGGGAGGCAAGAGAAGAGTGGCGGACGGTGGCGATATTTACACATAATGCCTTTTACAGATGGGGGAGCACTGCCAGAGCAGGCTAAACAGAGGTTGGAAGCACTGGGAGCTGCACGCTTTTCTGCATTTAGCATCCATTAGAAAGCATATCTACATTCAGCCAGGAAACCTGTGGTAGGGGAATGTGTCGGCAGGTTTTTGCTAGCATCAATTCAGTTTTAAATGTCCATACAAGTCATTGGGAATGCAAAACCCACTTAAAGGAGAAGTTTGGGCTATATAAAAAAAGCAAAAAAACATACATACTCCACTGCCAGCTCTAAGCCCGAAAACTGAGCAATCGCATGACCACTGATCGCTCAGTTCTCGGTCAGCTGACAGCAGAGAGTGGTGACTGCCCCTCCAGTGCTCATTGAAGCTCCAGGCTGGAGAGGGGGGCTGAGGCTGTTGGCTTTGGCTCTGAGAGCCGGAGCCAGCTGTCAATCTAGCAGCTGGGTGGATACCGTCAATATTGTCCGGATGCTTTCAGAGACTGGAGCAGCTTTGTCACATCATCCAGCAACAGGTTTAAGCCTGTTATCGGCTGATTCTGGGTCACAAGAGTGCAATATTAAGTGCACTCCTGTGGCCCAAAAGTGACGTATGACCAAAAAAGCTTCGGCCATACTTCTCTTTTAACCACTTACCTACTGGCCACTTAAACCCCCTTCCTGCCCAGGCCAATTTCAGCTCTCAGCATTGTCGCAATTTGAATGATAATTGCGCAGTCATGCAACACTGTACCCAAATGAATTTTTTAGCATTTTTTTCCCCCACACAAATACGACTTTCTTTTGGCTGTATTTAATCACCACTGGGGTTTTTATTTTTTGCTAAACAAAAAGGAAAATTTTGAAAAAAAACAAAAAACTGTTTCCATAAGATTTAGCAAACAGGTAATTCTTCTCCTTCATTGATGTGCGCTGATGAAGCTGCACTAATAGGCTTCACTGATGGGCCCTGATTGTTTGCACTGATAAGGCAGCACTGGTGGGCATTAATAGGTGGCATTGATGGACACTGATAGGTGGCACTGAAGGGCACTAGTAGGTGGCACTGATGGGCACTGGTAGGTAAGACTGATAGGCAACACTGATGAGGCACTGATAGGTGGCACTGGCGGGCACAGATGAGAGGGATTAAAGTGGGTCAAATGCAGGTCAGGAGCTGGTCAAATGCATCTGTCAATGAATTCTAAATTATCTCAAAAGTGATGTTATCAACACACGCCCAAAGCCTGTTGGCACAAGCCGTTAAAACCCAAAATAATCCACATCTTTCATGGCTGGTTTGGATAGCATGGAAGCCGAACAAACAGTACCAATAATAGAGATTGACTCTAGCATGTGCTGTTTTTCTATCCTAAGAACTTCCTCTTGAGGGCTCTGCCTAAGGCTTGATAAATTGCCTTATGATAGGAACAGTCCTGCTTTTCTTGAAGCAAATAGTTCAAATGAAATTGGAAAGAAATGCTGCCACTCTGTGAAAACATGCAGACACGGCTTTTAGAATTTTATTTGGCCCATTGCATTGGACAGGAAATTGGACTATTTGAAGAAAGCAATGCAATTTTAATATTCTTCTAAAACTTTTCTTTTTTTTTTCTTTTCTCATTGTGTTGTAACTTGTAAAAGAATGTTATATGTTAGTCAGATTTGTACTTTGTCCCGTGTAAATATTGTCCTTGAAGGCTTAAAAAAAAGTTTACAGAAAGGGCTTAGCCGCCTCATTTGTTTCCAAACCTCAATCCTTCCAGATTCACAATGCAGCTTTTATCCGAGATATCTGCACTGGGCCTCATTTGTTCCAAGTGTGTGCTACAAAAATTCTGCTGCTGTAGCAACCAGTCAGAACCTCAGTGGAGCTTAGTGTGGCCATAGAGGGGTGGATGTCTTGACTATAAGGCCTCATATACACGGGCGTTAACGCCGCATTTTTGAGCTGTTTTTACAGCTTAAGAACTCCACATCATGTTATTCTATGGCCTCATATACATGTTGACGTTTTTGAGCTGTCGATGGCGTCGGCGTTCTTAAGCTGGAAATCTAACGCAGTTCTGAAGCTGCAGCGTTAAAGTGTTTTTGACGATGAGCCGGCAAAACGCTCAATAACACGCATTAGCGCCGTTAACCGGCATTTTAAGCGCCGGCGTTTTCTGTTTTAAAATGTCCAAACATAGCAGAGGGATATCTTTTCAAACAAAATGAGACTTAGTGCTGACGCTCAATAACGCGCATTGACGCCAATGCAAAACGCAGATGAAATCGCGTTTTTAACGCCAATTTTTTTTTTTTTTCTGCCATCGGACCCAAAGTTACAGCTCGTTTTTTTAAAATGCCCGTGTAGATGAGGCCTAAGATTTCTCAACCTTGGTCCGTTAACCATTCTAAGTAAAGACACCACACTGCATGGCATGGGTTTAAATGGCCACAGCAGACCTTTTATTAACAAATGAATAGATGCCATTAATTAAAACAATTCAACAATCAACAATGCAACCAAGAAAGGGGTCTTTGGTTGTCCAAAGGCACACTTTATAACTGTAATTGCCCATGTCCTCAGCCGCACTCAAAACGTCTCGAAGACGTTACGACCTCACACCTTCTTCAATTTTCCCCCAGGAAACCGAGCCCCTGGGATAACCACCAATAACCAACCAGGTGGGAGCTCCATACTTTAGATGGGCCCCCAATTTTGTAACAATATAGTTTGTCACTGACCCCCCCAAAGACCCCCTGACCCGCTAAACTGCTGTGACAATGATTCCCCCCCCATTTTTCTTTGCACGTACTTGCCCATAAATCGTAACCCAAAACAAAACCCCACAACCCCTAATACCCCAGTAACCCTGGATATAGGGCGGGAGGGAGGGAAGTTTCCTCTTCGCCTGGACTTTCTCGAATGAACACCCAGCATCCCTTGCACGGACCACCTTTGCGGTTCCTCCCTGCCCATCTGACCTTCCCAACCAATAAGGCAAGAACTACGCACCTTACCACTAAATGACCCAGATTTAACCCTTTCAGGACCTGTTTCTCCCTTCAGTCATGCCGATCTTCCGTCCATTCTCTCCCCTGGGTCGCACTTTCTGAGCTACATTTGCCAATCCTAGGCTACAATCTACAGCTATAGTGTTGGTTCTCTAAGCTGTCATTAACCAGTTCCCTACCGACGTATAGTAAAATGACGTCGGCAGGGACTGGCCGTCGATCCGGGAGCATATGACGTCCTCCGCTTCTAGCCGCTACTGCGGGCCCCCAGGGGCCCGCACAGCGGCGATCGCGGATCGCTCGTCTGCCGGGGGGTTGTGTCCCCCCCGGATCGGGGTAAAGAGCCAATAAAATTGGCTCTTTACCCCGTGACCGACTGTGTCCAATCACAGCCGGTCACAAACGAGCCTCACGTGCACGCCCTCGTGCGCGCAGCGCGGCGATCGGAGCTGAGGCTTGTCCCTCGGACAAAGCCCAGCTCCGATCCGTGTAAAGAGCCAATAGATTTGGCTCTTTACCACATGACCGGCTGTGTCAATCACAACCGGTCATGTGATGTAAACAAACCGCGGTAACGAGCTGTTACCACGGTTCTCCCTGTCACACACCGATCGTGTGTGACAGGGAGATTGCGGCAACAGCTCGTTACCGCCTATTGTACACCAAGCACACTGATCACTCCCCCCCAATAAAAAGAGGACCTGTCACCACCCCATCAGAGTACCTGTCACAGTCCATCAGAGTACCACACGAACCACATGTTATCCGCCATTGCTCGACAACGGCGTTAGAGGGACAGTGTGTGCTAGCCACACACTGTCCCTCTTGGCACCATTGTCGAGCAATGGCGCCAAACAAATGTAGTGTACTGGCCAACACTAACTGTGTCGGCCAGTACACCATTTCTCGGTTTAGATAACCGAGAAATGTGCCTAGCCTCGACCCGAAACAGGCTCCCTGTTCGGAGTCGAGGCTAGCGGCGCGACGCGCGTGCTCCCGCACGTGCACTCCGAGCAAACACTGGCCGACACTAACCTGTGTCAGCCAGTG
>BLSH010163069.1:1539760-1554124 GCA_018402905.1 Glandirana rugosa
AGAGTGTGAAACTTAGAGTTAATGAGAGAGTACGGGTGTGATCAATTTTCAATGATTTGCACCATAGCTTGTAGACTCTATAACTTTCACACAGACCAAATAATATACACAAATTTGGGTTATTTTTACCAAAGATAGGTAGCAGTATAGGTTTTGGCCAAAATTTATGGACAAAAATTACTTATTTGCAAACTTTTATCACAGAAACTAAAAAAAATTGTTTTTTTTTCAAAATTTTCGCACTTTTTTCAATTATATCGCAAAAAATAAAAAACCCAGAGCTTCTTAAATACCACCAAAAGAAAGCTCTATTTGTGTGAAAAAAATGACACAAATTTTGTTTGGGTGCAGTGTAGCATGAGAGAGTAATTGAGATTCAAAGTGTGAGAGCGCTGAAAGCTGAAAATTGGTCTGGGCAGGAAGGGGGTATAAACGTCCTGTATTCAAGTGGTTAATTATCCTACAAGCCTTCATTTGTCAATCTTTTTCTCATCAGAATGCTCAAGTTACAATTATAAATGTCTCAAGGGTGTGGAATCATTATTTTCTGCATGAAAAGGACATTTACATATTAAAAAGCATTATTTCTCATTATTCTATCACCAGCTCAGTTGGCTCCTTTCTGCTGCCCTCAGAAGACACCTTATAAAACTTCTCTATTAACACAAGCTGTATTTAAAGACTTTTTTTTTTTTAACCACTTGACTTCTGGAAGATTTACCCCCCCCCCCCTTCAAGACAGGCCATTTTATGCTATACTGCGCTGCGTCATTTTAACTGATAATTGCACGTTGTACATAAATTCGATTTATATCATTTTTTTCCCACAAATAGAGCTTTCTTTTGCTGGTATTTGATCACCACTGGGTTTTTTACTTTTTGTGCTTTAAACAAAAAAAGGCTGACAATTTTAGAAAAACAATATTTTTTTACTTCCTGCTATACAACATATCCAATAAAATAAATGTAACCAGTTAACGACGGGCTAGCGTACATTTACTGCTGCAGAGTGGCAACATAACGCTAATCGCCATCTATAAACGGCAATTCGCGCAATCGCGGGTAGGAGGTGAGCGCACACCACCAGCGGCGCGCTCTTGTGCCTGCTGCACGCTGTGTGAGTGTGGCCGCGGGTCGGGCGGACTCTATGTCCGCCGGCGACTCGCGATCGCCTAATACAGAGGAAGAACGGGGAACCGCCAATGTGAACACGACGGTTCCCCGTTCTGTCAGTGGGCATGACAATCTACTGATCCCTGTATTTGGGATCAGTTAGATCTGTTATGCCCCTGCCAGCCCAGTCCCCACATAGAACACGCCTAGGGAACACAGTTAACCCCTTGATTGCTCCCTGCATGTTAACCCCTTCACTGCCAATGACATTTATACAGTAATTGGTGGATATTTTTAGATCTGATCGCTGTATAAATGTCAATGGTCCCAAAAAAGTGTCATAAATATCCAATCTGTCCGCCGCAATAACTCAGTCTCGATAAAAATCGCAGATCGCCGCCATTACTAGTGAAAAAAAAAAGTAAAAACGCCATAAATTCTCATGGTCTGTAAACGCAGCAACCTTTGCGCAAACCAATCAATATACATTGATTGCAATTTATTTTTACCACAAATATGAGGATGAATATATATATATCGGCCAAAACTGATGAATAACTGTTTTTATATATTTTTTTTTGGATATGTATTATAGCAAAAAAGTAAAAAATATTATTATTTTTTTTTTTTCCAAAATTGTAGCTCTTTTTATGTTTATATCGGTGATCAGATCAATGACGCAGAAGGGATCAAATACCACCAAACGAAAGCTCTATCTGTGGGAAAAAAGGGCATTCATTTGGGAACAACGTCTCACAATGCAAAAGCGCGGCCGCGTAGCGCTTTCCCCGACTTGTTCATTCCCCGACTTGTTCAGGGTAGACGGTACACGTTGTAGGGGTCGGCCACGCCTCTTGACCTTTGGGGACATGCCTCCTGAACTTTGACCTTTGGGGGAGGTCCCTGTTCCAATTCCTAAGTCCTAGCCTTTTTCTTAAAGGGAAAACCCTAACCCTAGCCCGACCCCTAAAGCGACGCAATGCCAAATCGCAAAAAGTGCTCTGGTCCTAATATAAATATATATAATGTGATTCTGTGCAGAGTGGCTACAATGGGCCAGCTGCTAAGTGGTTAAAGTCAGCAGCTACAAATACAGTAGCTGCTGACTTTAAAAAATCAGGTACTTACCAGTTCCGGGGGTCCAGCGCTGTCTTCACGCAGCCAGTTCTTATTGCTGAAGGTCTCTGGCACCGCCATCTTGGATAATGGAGCTGGCTGTGGGGACACAGCTGGTTCCCCATTGTACGTGCATGAGCTCTAACGGTGGTTTAAGAATGGTCCTGCAGGGCAACGGGCATCATCCTACCTATATGAGGATTGCAGAAGTGGTAGCCAAATATTGATAAAAATCAGTGCCTCCCAGAAAAAACTCGGTTACAGGTTGGTGGGAGGGAGTGAACCAGCGGGACTTCACTTTTTGAGTGAAGTTTTACTTAAGTTGTATACAAATATTGAACTGGCACATCCATGCAATGAAATTTTTATACTAACCATCTGGCAGGCCTTGTGTTTCCTATCTTCCCTTCATTACAGTGCTGTATCCTATGTCTGACTCTTCAGCATTTGATACTTGCAGATGTGTCCCATGACTTCCTCGCTGCCATGCACCGTGATTCCATCCTCCTGACCCCCTACATCCCCAATCACCACATTGTGGAGATGTGCATGGGGAGCAGGGTATAGAGGTCATGCACACCCCTTTTACCCAGAGGTACTAGGTGATTCTTAGGCTCTCTGATAGTGGTTTAGAAAGGCAGGAGGGCTTAAAATGCTTTTTAATTTAATGATGACCATTACTGGCAGCCAACAAGATATACTGTGCAGTGTATTTGTTTTTTTTTTTTTAAATCATGCAGCTAAATACCTTCTTTCACATTGCCGATGCGCGGTCACATGACCACCCATCGCTCTCCTTCCCTGATCAGAGAACTACATCAGCTGGATGGTCATGTGACCGCACACCGGCAATATCAAAGAAGGTATTTAGCTGCATGATTTAAAAAACAGACACTGCACAGTATATCTTATTATTACAGAGGGGCTGCCAGTACTTGTAATCACTAACTTTACAGACACATTATAATACCGGCCGGAGGGAAGGGGCAGGGAGGAGATGGCTCATACCCTAGGAACTGACTGGCAGGTAGGGGGAGAGGGAGAGACTCTGAACACAGCGGGATGGCGGAGGCATGTAAACTGACCATGGTATCATGGATCAGCAGCCATGATTACCGAGGTCAGCAAACACAGGGTGACAAAGGAACAGGCAGAATTAACCAGGTATGTGTACTGATACTTTACATGTACTTTTTGTTTCTGCACCACTTTACTTCACTGTGAAGTCACTGAGCAGCTAAGGTCGCAGGTGCTCTCCCCGATTTAAAAAAAAAAAAAAAGAAAAAGAAAAAAAAAAGCTGCATGGGATATTTTAACAACCACCATGTAAAGCTTGCTAAATGTGACTGCAATTAAAAGTAAAAAAGGCAAGTTTGTAATTTTGTGACCTTAAAACACATATGATATCTGGATAGAATTGATTTGTAAAAGCGAAATTCCACCCGTATAAAAGTTAGCAGCTACGAAAAGTGTAGCTGCTGACTTTTAATAATCGGACACTTACCTGTCCTCCATTCCAGCGATGCGGCCTCGCTCCTCTCCCCCTCCTCCGTGCGGCGCCGGCATTGCAACTGTGGATGCCCGGCTGTGGCTCCACAACCGGGCGCGAGCCGCGCTGCAGTGCTCTGAATAGCCAAGCAATCTTCTGGGACCTGTGATGGAGGTGAACTTCCTTCTGGCTCCACGGAGCCAGGAGAGGAAGTGGGAGCTGGATACCTGTCAAAACTAGATATCCCCCTAACCCAAAAAAAATGACATGCCAATTGTGGCATGTCAGGGAGTCGCCTACACTTAAAGCGGAAGTTCCACTTTTGGGTGGGACTCCGCTTTGAATGTCAGGCTGTGGCCACCCTCCTGTGCATCAGATGGCTACTATAAATTACCAACGCAATGTCTTCTTCACAAACAGATTGACTCTATAAGCCTTAAATGACTTTGCTCTTCTGATATGATTCCACTGATAGTGAATTTGCCCTGTCAGCATTTGAGAATCAACTTCAATATGTTCTTTATCCCATTTCTGCATAGTACTTTACATATGTGTGCATACACCGATATACTGGGTGGGGTTTGTACTTAGTAAAAGATCAGTTTCTGGTAGTTTTAGGGCAGTGTTTCTAAACCTTTTTTCAGTCAAGGCACCCTTTTAAAAATTATAGATAGTCTTGAGGCACCCTATTCTAAAATGCAATAACGATGTTAATATTTTGCACAACACAGAAACATCCACACAAGTGGAAGTGGAAGTAGGACACTCAACGTTAGAGGTGATTTATTCTTCCAAAGCAAATACACTTTTGCAAACTGGCACTGACTAGTATTCCATTGTTTCTCTTCATACATGTGTAGGGCCCCCATAGTGTAGGCATTTTTGTAGAGAGGTCTTTTTTCTAGGAGAGGCAAAATGTAATCAGGCCTAAAAGACATACATAAAGTGTTTTTATCTGGACAGGGGAGTGGCTCAGAGTAGGCTGGAGATTGCAGGAGGGGACACCCCTTGGATATTCCTCCCCTTTTGTTCCAGAAAGTGCTGGAAAGAGGGGATGGTCAAGAAGTGTCACTTTCTGCTGTATGTTAAGGAGCCCTGACCAATGCCCAACTAAGATTGGCAGGGGGCATGCCTTATTAACCACTTCCCGACCGCCGTATGCAAAATGACGGCCGGTAAGTGGCTTAGTTATCCTGACTGGACGTCATATGACGTCCTCAGGATAACAAGCCGCCGCGCCCGGAGGGGCGCACATCGCGGCGATCGGTGGTGTGGGAGATCAGTCTGACCCCCTGCAATACCGATCTCGGTAAAGCGCTTCGATCCAAAGAACTTTACCATGTGACCAGCCGTGACCAATCACGGCTGGTCACAGTGTAACACAGGAAAGCCGTTTATCGGCTTTCCTGTACTCAGGTCTGCAGACCTGATGAGTGGAGAGCCGATCGGCTGCATCCCTGACAGGGAGGGTTTGTGCTGATGATTTATCAGCACAGCCCTCCCTCGGATCGCCACCCTAGACCACCAGGGAGCCTGCCCAGGGACCACCAGGAATGTGCCCACCCAGGACCACCAGGGAGCCGATCTGGACCACCAGGGAGATCCCCCTAAACCACCAGGTAAGTGACATAGTGCCCAGTGTGGATGGCACTCAGTGCCACCTTCAGATGCCACCCTAGACCACCAGGGAATGAGCCCCTACCAGTGTATATGCCCACCAGTGCCCCTATCAGTGCCCACCAGTGCCCCTATCAATGCATACCAGTGCCACATATCAGTGCCCACCATTGCCACCTACCAGTGCCCACCTATCAGTGCCCATCAGTGCCACCTATCAGTGCCCAGTGTCGCCTATGAGTGCCAATCAGTGCTGTCTATTAGTGCCCATCAGTGCCGCTTAGCAGTGTCCGTCAGTGCTGCATATCAGTGCCCATCAGTGCCACATCTCAGTACCCATCAGTGCTGCTTGTCAGTGCTGCCTAACAGTGCTCATCATCGCTGCATATAAGTGCCTCATCATCAGTGCCACCTCATCAGTGCCGCCTCATCAGTGCCAATCAGTACTGCCACATCAGTGCCCATTAGTGTAGCCTCATCAGTGCCCACCAGTGATGGAGAAAATTTACTTATTTGCAAAGTTTTGTGACAAAAATAGAGAATTTTTTTTTTTTCAAAATTTTCGGTCTTTTTTTATTTGTAGCGCAAAAAATAAAAACCACAGGGGTGATCAAATACCACCAAAAGAAAGCTCTATTTGTGGGAACAAAATGATAAAAAATCTGTTTGGGTGCAGCGTTGCACGACCGCGCAATTGTCATTCAAAACGCAACGGCACTGAAAACTGAAAATTGGTCTGGTAGTAAAGTGTTCTAAGTGCATAGTATTGAAGTGGTTAAATACTGTGATCTGCCCAGCAGGGGAAGGAGTTTCACTGAGAGGGAGTGGCCTGGAAGAGGGATGGACTGGGAATTGTAGTCCATCAAAGGCGCAGCTAGCACTGACGTACTTAGCTACACTTGAGGGGTCCCTGACCCTGGCCTGTAATGGTTGGTTCGGAGGTCCTGCTGACTGAAGTGCAGGCCTTGCCATGTGCTAGCTGTGGTGGAGGAATAGCAGTCAAGTAGGATAAATTTCCTTTCAGGCCAGGAAACTAAGTGAAGTGCTGGAGAGAAGTGAGAAGAGTAACGGTCAGCAAGTGAAGTGCTGGAGGAAGTAGAAGTGTGTGTGTACAGTTGTGTATATAGAGGGTCCTGAAAAACAATTTTTTGGGGCATCCCACAGTTACCCTTTTCCCCATATAAGTTAATCCCCTAAATAAAACAACCAAAAAACAGCGCCGGCCTGTTCCGTGACTCTGGATGTGTGAGATATGGTGTGATTGAGGGCAGCAGAAAGGTGAACCACAACTACCAGCCACCCCCAAGGGGCACCTGGCTACACATGCTTTTTTTTTTTTTATGAATCACAGGATCGCAATTTGTTCTGCACTCCTGTGACCCGTTTTCAGCAAACAGCGGGCTGAAGTCCGCTGTTGGCTGACCTCATGGAGCCTTGTCCAGGCTTGGGCAAGATCGAGACCATATGGTGGGAATCCACCCACGTGCCTGGACTGGCACCCAGCTCAGCCTCTCAGCTAGCCGCTAAGAGCCAGAAATTTTGTTTACAAAAAAGTGAACCTAGCCTGTAACTATGTAGCCTGTGCTACATAACTTGGTAACTGACCCCTATCCGTTTTATATACTATATAAGAGCTTCAAACATGCTCATGCAGAGAATGTTGAAGGTTAATGAAACCTACAAGGAAACCTAGATGTAAATCAGTGGGTTGATTTGATAAGTCCAAGAATGTTATGCTTGGTGTGTTTCCCTGATGTGTATCTGAGTCTCTGTTAAACAAACTATTGCTTTTTGATGATCACTGTGCTTGTGGACATATAAGTATTTGATTTTCAGATACTTTTATCAGCAAGAATAAATAAAAGGTTGGATGACAAATCTGTTCATGCAAACAGTATAATTGTTGCATTCCATCATGCCACAGTCTCCTCCACCACTGTAATACCCACAGACATTTGTTTCTTATAGAAGGTCGCACTGAAGCTGCTTGACAATTCTGGTCCAACCCTATTTTTTGCATTTACTGAGCAGATATAACAAATTCCTTTCAATAATATATTTATAATGCATCAAAAACAAAAAAGTAACATATTGTGGATTCCTTCTATGTGATGGCTGCGCTCGTTTTTTGGGGGTTTTTTTAAGTTTTTGTAACCCTAGCATGTTATACAGCACAGTGCTTGTGCAGTGTAATTTGGCCCCTTCTATCACCTGAAATAACTGGCTGATCCTGCCTGGTTCTGCCCTACCCTCTGTAAACTGACCATAGTTTATTATGGCTGCTGAGTTCTGATGCCGTGGTCAGTTTACCTGCTGCCGTCATCTGCAGCTCTCCCCTGTCCCCTCTCCTCCCTGCCTGTCAGCTCCGTACGCTCCCCGATCCTCCCCTCCTACTGCTTTCATAACGGTTTATTGTCCCTACAATCCGCTCTGTTAGGTAACATCTGTCCCACTGTATGTTCTTTATTTAAAAAAAAAAGCCGATCTCTACCTTATATTAGAGCGCCTCCTGGAGCTCACGTGACCAATGGATTCTCTCCTCCCAGCTGACGTCAGCGGCCCCTCCCTCTGCAGCTGTCAGACGGGGAGGGGAGAGAGGTGGCCGGTCACGTGGACACTGGTCAGAGCTCTGATATAAGGTAGATATCGGCTTTTTTTAACCACTTGCCGACCGGCATCTGATGGCGGCAAAGTGGCTCGATATCGCAAACCGCCGTCATATGACGGCGGCTGCGATATCTCTCACTGTGTTCGGGGGGTGCCAGGGAGCGGGTAGGGCGGACTCGATTGCCGCAGGCTATCCGTGATGCCCCCACCGCAGTGAAAGAATGGAGGTCCGTGTGAGTAAACACGGATCTCCATTCTGTTAGAGGGGGAAGGGCGGTGATCACAGGTTTCCTGTATATGGAAGCCGTGATCATCCCCTTCCCCCAGCCAGGGCAGCCCACACACAGCTAGAACACACCCAGGGGACACAGTTAACCATTAGAGCGCCCCCTGCAGGTTAACCCCTTCACTGCCAATGGCATTTACAAAGAAATCCGTGCATTTTCCTAGCACTGATGGCTGTATAGATGCCAATGGTCCCAAAAAGTGTCAAAATGGTCCAACATGTCCGCTGCAATATCGCAGTACCGCTAAAAATCGCAGATCGCCGCCATTACTAATAACAAATAAATAAATAACCCCAGAAATGAATTCTCATCATTCGTAAACGCGGCCACTTTTGCGCAAACCAATCAATAAACGCTGATTGCGTTTTTTTTACCAAAAATATGAGGAAGAATATAAATCGGCCAAAACCGATGGAAAAAAATGTTTTTTTATATATTTTTTTTTTGGATTTGTACTTTAGCAAAAAGTAAGAAATTTGGGTTTTTTTGCATCATTGTCGCTCTTCTTTTATTTATAGCGGCGATCAGAAATGATGCAGAGGTAATCAAATACCACCAAAAGAAAGCTCTATTTGTGGGGAAAAAAAGGATGCAAATTTAGTTTGGGTACAACGTCGCAGGACCGCACAATTGTCAGTTAAAGCGACGCAGTGCCGAATCGCAAAAAGTGCTCTGATCCTAAACTGGGAAATCCTTCCGGGGCTGAAGTGGTTAAATAAAGGACATACAGTAGGGCAAATATTGTTCCCTAACAGAGCTGATTTTAGGGACATTACAAGTGGCTTTACAACCACTTTAAGCTTAATTCCATTTTCCCCTTGCAAAACCATTGCACAGAAAAGGTAAATATAACATGTTGTTTTTTTTTTTGTTTTTTTTTAAATGATATCGCTTTAACCACTTGCTGAACACTCACCCCACAGTTATACTTCGGCAAGGTGGCTCAGCTGCGCGAATCGCCGTACCGGTAAATACACCCATAGAACACAGTTAACCCCTTGATCACCCCTGATGTTAACCCCCTTCCTGCCAGTGTCATTAGTACAATGTCCGTACATTTATTTATGTATTGACATTGTAAAAATGTCACTGGTTCCCAAAAAAAGTGTCAAAATGTCAGGTGTCCGATCTGTCCGCCGCAATGTCACAGTGCTAAAAATCGCTGATCGCTGTCATTACTAGTAAAAAACAAAAAATAATAAAAATGCCATATATCTATCCCCTATTTTGTAGACACTATAACTTTTGGCAAACCAATCAATACACGCTTATTGGGGTTTTTTTTTTACCAAAAATATGTAGTAGAATAAATTGATGAAGAAATTTGTTTTTTTTATTTTTTTATTGGATGTTTTATAGCAGAAAATAAAAAATATTGTTTTTTATTTTCCAAATTGTCGCTCATTTTTTGTTTATAGCGCAAAAATAAAAAGCAGACTAATTTGAACAAAATAAATGTGTGTACTTAGCCTAAAAGAGGATGCGATAGACACCGATGTCTCCTCCATCATCCTCTGAGGACAGATTGCAACATCTAGCTCTGAACTGCCCACCGCAGTGTGCAAGCCATAATAGGATCTTGAGTCCCTAAGCGAAGATGGGCTTGAGATCGTACAGTGGAATACTAGCTGAAAGCCATAGCAATGAGAAGTGGTCCTGTGCAGTGTGCTGCTGCTACTGCTGCTGCAAAAAAAAATCCTTAGTCTAGGTTCACACTGAATGCGACTTCATCTGAAATTTTGCAATGTGAAACTTGCATGTTATCTCTGCGGCTTCATGCACAGATGTCTATGCAAGTCGCACCTGAAATCGCCAACAGCAGTGCAGTAACTACTTCTATGCGGCACCACAAAGTCGGCAGTGCACCGATTTGAACAGTTCAATTGCCTACCCCTTCAACCTCTGCAGCAATGCTGGCAGCACTCATACGTCTATTTCCCAATGACAACCTCTGGATATAACGCTGAGCATGTGCACTCAACTTCTTTGGTCGACCATGGAGAGGACTTTTCTGAGTGGAACCTGTCCTATTAAACCGCTGTATGGTCTTGGCCACCATGCTGCATCTCAGTTTCAGGGTCTTGGCAATCTTATTATAGCCTAGGCCATCTTTATGTAGAGCAACAATTCTTTTTTTTCAGATCCTCAAAGAGTTCTTTGCCACGAGATGCCATGTTGAACTTCCAGTGACCAGTATGAGGGAGTGAGAGCGATAACACCTAATTTAACACACCTGCTCCCCATTCACACCTGAGACCTTGTAACACTAACAAGTCACATGACACCAGGGAGGGAAAATGGCTAATTGGGCCCAGTTTGGGCGTGTACTCACTTTTGTTGCCAGCAGTTTAGACATTAATGGCTGTGTGTTGAGTTATTTTGAAGGGACAGCAAATTTACACTGTTATACAAGCTGTACAATCACTACTTTACATTGAAGAAATTACACTTTGCTACAGTGTTGTCACATAAAAAGAATAAAATATTTACAAAAATGTGAGGAGTGCATTCACTTTTGTGAGATACTGTCTTTACCGCACCTGGCTGATGCCCATGGTTAGAATCTGCCAGCCTTGGGCTCTGGTAAGTCATTTTAGTACTATCGGTTAAGGAGCACACTCTGATGTATTACCACAAGATTGCTACATAACAGAAGTGTATGGATATCCCTCTGCTGGAATATTCATGAATGAACTAGAAAAATGTTTCCACTTGAACACCGTTTTTTTTTTTTTTAATGAAGGACTAATTATTTTGATACATGCTAATTTTTGTTTTGATATAGCATAGTGGCACTAATATTTTGGAGTTTGAATTTAATATCCGTGATTGCAAATTGCTTTCAGGATTATTTACACACATGAAGTTGGTTTTATTTGCACTTGAGCACTTTTTGATTAACTGGTTCCATTCGGTGAGATATGGAAGCAATTGTTGCACATTAACATGTATTAATTATGCACATTTTGCACGTTAGTGGCCAAGCAGATCACATTAATAGGGTGGTTATATCATGATTGTTTGCACTTTATAATATTAAGAATATTTAGATAACAATCAGTTTGCACTTTGTCAATAGGATAATTGTAGGTGTCTGATTGATAATAATTATATGGTTTAATATTTGTTTACTAGTAGAAAGTTTTCACGAATTGGGACAGGGGAGCTTGCGCTGTTTTTGTTTCCTTTTTTCTGTGTCTTGGGTTAATTACCCAATTACGAGCGGCAGCAACTCTTGTGTCTCTTTGATTGTCCGATTATATCTGAGGTGCCAGTCTCTTCTTTTCTACATATTGATGCCCCTGGTAGCCGGAGATCACTGAAGTAGACACAGCCATGCCAAGGATCTTCACTAGCTTCTGCATCCTGCTCTGAGCAGCTTCCCTGCTGAATCATGAACACGGGCATGGGCGTCCGCAGATAGGGCAAGGGGGGGCAATTGCAGTCTCTGACCATCTCCTGTAGTATGTCTGCAGTCTCTGACCATCTCCTGTAGTATGTCTGCAATCTCTGACCATCTCCTGTAGTATGTCTGCAATCTCTGACCATCTCCTGTAGTATGTCTGCAATCTCTGACCATCTCCTGTAGTATGTCTGCAGTCTCTGACGATCTCCTGTAGTATGTCTGCAGTGTCTGATCATCTCCTGTTCTATGTCCGCAGTCTCTGACTGTCTCTTGTACTATGTCCGCAGAGTCTGACTGTCTCCTGTACTATGTCCGCAGTCTCTGACCATCTCCTGTACTATGTCTGCGGTCTCTGACCATGATAATGTGATAATGTCAAAAAGCGGCATAGCATGGGTGACCTCAAAATGATGCCCCCCGAAAAAATTTCTGCGGACGCCCATGAACACAGGTGGTCGGCCTCTTGTCATGGGCGCCATTCAGAGAATGCTTTGCATTTCTTAAATGAATGCAAAGCATTCTCTGATTGGACAAGGTAGAGAGGTGGGGCGGCGGTGTCATTCACTGAATGACACCAGTGTTCAGAATGCAGCAGGCCAGCCACTCGGCGCAGGACCCGGAAGCTGGTGGAGACCACTGGAGTAGCGATGTCAACTTCAGTGATCCCCAGCTTCCAGGGGCATAAGCCAGGCATGGGATGTACATAGGAATATTGGTCTAAGCTGGATCAAAGTAACTATTTACAAAATATCTATACCTGGAATTCTTCTTTAAAGTAAGTAAATGCAAAATGTTATTTAAAAACAAATCCCCAACACAACGTTTCTGGAATATCCCTTTATGTAAGTTTTACTGCTGCGGCCTTTAGTTGTACTTTATATCTAAAGCTCCATTTTTTTGTATAGAATGGGGAATTACAAAAACATGATTTTTTTTTTTTCTGGAAACACATGAAGAAGAGAGAGATCCAATCTCTACAAGGACAGCTGTCACTGGAACAGGTGTCCTCTTCAGAAGATCCCTTCTGATTTCCTTGTGTTCCGTTGACAGTGGTAAAACTCTTTGAACTCTGAAATTTCCCATCCCATAATTTATCCTGATGGCCATTGTTACTGGAGCATAGAGGGGGTGATTCTCCCCCGATAGCAGTAAAGCCCTGACTGTAGCCAAGGCTCAAAAATATTTGGGCTTTAAATCTGCTTTAAAGCCGAAATCCAGGTTTCCTGGCACTTTAACTGGTTAGTTTTGGCCACGCTGGCAAAAACAAACTATTTCCATTACCAAGTTATCCTGCAGCTGTGAGAACTGAATCATACTGTAGTAGCATCAGCTACTGATTTTGTTCCAGCGGCAAACAGGAAGTGGCCTGTACTGCTGCGGAACACAGCGCTGCGTACTGCATGTAGCCGATGCTACTATCGTATGATACAGTGTTCACAGCTGTCAAATGACTTTGGGCCCAAACAAACTATTTTTAAAGTGACAGGAAACCCAGACTTGGGCTTTAAAGCTGAACTCCAGGCTAACAGATTAAATACATATGCTATATTACCAAAAGTATTGGGACTTCTGCCTTTACACCAGTGGTTCTCAACTCCAGTCCTCGGGACCCACCAACAGGCCAGATTTTAATCACTGGCCTGTTGCAATCACTGAGCAGCAAATGATATCACCTGTGATGCATTTCAGTTATCCTGCAAACCTGGCCTGTTAGTGGGTCCCGAGAACCGGAGTTGAGAACCACTGCTTTACACGCACATGAACTTTAATGGCATCCCAGTCTTGGTCTGTAGGGTTCAATATTGAGTTGGCCCACCCTTTGCAGCCATAACAGCTTCAACTCTTTTGGGAAGGCTGTTCACAAGGTTTAGGGGTGTCTATGGGAATGTTTGACCATTCTTCCAGAGGTGCATTTGTGAGGTCAGGCACTGATGTTGGACGAGAAGGCCTGGCTCGCAGTCTCCGCTCTAATTCATTGCAAAGGTGATCTGTTGGGTTGAGGTCCTCTGCTTTTGCAGGAATGCAATTACTTCTAGTCCACACCCCCAGCCTTTGAACGGAGAGTGAAGGAAAAGCAGAAGACTGATGAGCTTGTCTTTCTGTCACTCTGCTTTCTCCTTCTGTCATGATCTTTCTTGCTAGTGAATTAGCATTGCAGCACTTGTGATTGGCCCCGAATCCTGTCCCTTCCTCAGGCAGTTTGAGCTCAGCTGTACAGGGAATTGCAAGAGGTTGACACCTGGTCAGTGTAAGTTTGCTTTAAGCTCTTGCTTACTGGGCACTTAAACCCTCCTCCTTCCCAGACCAATTTTCTGCTTTCAGCGCTGTCGCATTTTGAATGACAATCGCGCGGTCGTGCGACGTTGTAACCAAACAAAGTTTTTCTCAATAGAGCTTTCTTTTGGTGGTATTTGATCACCTCTGCGTTATTTATTTTTTGTGCTATAAACAAACAAAGAGCGACAATTTTGAAAAACAATATTTTTTACTTTTTGCTATAATACAAATCTAAAAAAATATATATATATAATAAAAAATATTCATCGGGTTTGGCCGATATGTATTCTTCTACATATTTTTGGTAAAAAAAAAAAAAAATCACAATCGGTGTATATTGATTGGTTTGCGCAAAAGTTATCGTGTCTACAAACTATGGGAATTGATTTATGGCGTTCTTTTTTTTTTTTTTTACTAGTAATGAATTTCGTTTGAATGTGACTGGTCCACAG
>BLSH010163069.1:1557963-1583178 GCA_018402905.1 Glandirana rugosa
ATGTAATATATGTGTGTGTATATATATATGTGTGTGTGTGTAATATATATGTGTGTGTGTGTGTATATATATATGTGTGTGTATATAATGTATGTATATATAATGTGTGTGTGTGTATATATAATGTGTGTGTGTGTATATATAATGTGTGTATATATAATGTGTGTGTGTGTGTGTATACATACATATATAGTGTAGGGGGACTAATAATTTTATTAATGAGGTGGGCGGTCTCCTCCAAGAATGTCCGTTACTGAGCAGTGATAATTTATCACTGCCTAATAAAGCACCATCTCTGTGTTTCTGTGAATTTCTGGTGCCGTAATCTTGTTATGTCTCACGAAATTCCAGTATCAGGGGGCGTTCTCCAGTGTTTGAAGCGTTTGTAGATCACTTTACTTCACAAACAGTGTAGCGATCTACACCGCTTAACCACTTCAGCCCGGAAGGATTTCACACTTTAGGACCATAGCCCTTTTTGCGATTCGGCGCTGCGTCGCTTTAACTGACAATTGCGCGGTCGTGCGAAGTTGTACCCAAACAAAATTTGCGTCCTTTTTTTCCCACAAATAGAGCTTTCTTTTGGTGGTATTTGATCATCGCTGCGTCTTTTCTGATCGCCGCTATAAACAAAAGAAGAGCGACAATTTTGCAAAAAAAACCCAAATTTCTTACTTTTTGCTAAAATACAAATAAAAAAAAAAATATATAAAAAACATTTTTTTTCATCGGTTTTGGCCGATTTATATTCTTCCTCATATTTGTGATAAAGAAAATCGCAATCGACGTTTATTGATTGGTTTGCGCAAAAGTGGTCGCGTTTACGGATGATGAGAATTCATTTTTGGGGTTTTTATTTTTTTTTATTTTTTACAAGTAATGGTGGCGATCTGCGATTTTTAGCGGTACTGCGATATTGGGGCGGACATGTCGGAACATTTTGACACTTTTTTGGGACCATTGGCATTTATACAGCGATCAGTGCTATAAAAATGCACTGATTACTGTGTAAATGCCATTGGCAGTGAAGGGGTTAACCTGCAGGGGGCGCTCTAAGGGTTAACTGTGTTCCCTGGGCGTGTTCTAACTGTGTGGAGGCTGCCCTAGCTGGGGAAGGGGAGCGATCACAGCTTCCATATAGAGGAAGGCTGTGATCACCGCTCTTCCCCCTCTCACAGAACGGAGGTCCGTGTTTACTTACACGGACCTCCGTTCTTTCAGTGTGGGGGGGCCATCGCGGGTAGCCGGCGAAGATCGAGTCCGCGGCACCCGCTCCCTGGCCCTCCCCGAACACAGTGAGCGTGCGGGCGCGCTCACAGTGCGCGATCTCGCAGCCACCGTCGTATGACGGCGGTTTGCGATATCGAACCACTTTGTCGCCGTCAACCTGCGGTTGGCGGTCGGCAAGTGGTTAATAAACAGGCACACAGGGAAGAACGATCTCCTCTGTGAATGCCGGAGAACTGTGCAGTGGATTTTTTACACTGCTTTATAAACGGACATCAAAAACTTTCAGGGCCAGTTCACACCACAAAAATGCACCCCAGATACCTTGCTGATCAGTTTTTGCTTACAGTTTTGTGCAGAAAAAAATGCAGCATGCTCTACTCCTTTTTTTTTTTTTCTGCACCGGAAACTGCACTGGTGTGAACTAGAGCCATTGGAATACATGGAAAACACTGTGCATGCATTTTTAGTACAGAAAAAAGCGCATGGAACTGCATCTGGTGTGAACTAGCACTGAGTGCAGATTAAAGCGCATGGAACTGCATCTGGTGTGAACTAGCACTGAGTGCAGATTAAAGCGCATGGAACTGCATCTGGTGTGAACTAGCACTGAGTGCAGAAAAAAAGCGCATGGAACTGCATCTGGTGTGAAGTAGAATTATTGGAGTACATGGAGAACATCTGGTGTGAACCAGCAATGAGTGCTAATTCACACCAGATGCAGTTCCGTGCTCTTTTTTTTTTTTATGCACTCAGGGCTGGTTCACACCATAAAAACACACTCTAGATCCGCTCCTGATACGCTTCTGCATGCACATTTTTGCTGCGTTTTTGACGCATTCCAGTGCATTTTGGATGCATTATAGGGTGCTTTCAAGGTCCTTTTTTTCTTTTTTCTGTTTTTTTCACTATGCTAGGTTCCAGTGC
Source organism: Glandirana rugosa (assembly GCA_018402905.1). Taxonomy (NCBI): domain Eukaryota; kingdom Metazoa; phylum Chordata; class Amphibia; order Anura; family Ranidae; genus Glandirana; species Glandirana rugosa. The sequence continues at coordinate 1,560,118 of BLSH010163069.1, forward strand.
GTTTCTGATGCATGCCATTGTGTTTCAGTGCGTTTTTGATGTTTCTATGTTTTACTGCGTTCCAGTACAGTCTAGTGCAGGAAAAATGCAACATGTTCTACTTTTTTTTTTTTTCTGGACCGGGAAAGCCCTGGAACTGACTGCACTGGTGGGAACTTTGCCATTGGAAACCATATAACTTAGTTTCCATGCGTTTTTGATGCTGTTATAAAAATGCCCAAACTCCCAAAAACTTCCATTTAGCAGCTACAGTGTGCTTAGGGCTTAGGCCTCTTGCACACGATACTCCTATAGTCATTTGTGCGCAGATGCGCGCATATGCGTGCATGAGGCTTAAATTACTGACCAAAAATGCAGATTTTTCTATGTTTTTATTTTTTTCTTTTACTGAAGAATACAGGGCACTTGTTTACACGCCTGTGTGCATAGGCGCATTACAATTAATGGGCTGTATTTTAGCTCAGTAAAAAAAATATAAGCTGTACTGAGCATTTTTAAGCTGCAGTGTGCAAGAGGCCTTAGGCGCGATTGCGCACAAATGTGCGCCAATGGTCATTATCTACAATCTGCAGAATAAGAACGCGAGAATACGTTTACGTGAAATCGCAATTGCGCAAACACATATGCTCGAAAAAAAAGTCTGAAAAAATAGATGCTCAAACAGAAGTATCCTGTGCAAGAGGCCTTACTGTGCAACGATAAGACTCCTTTCACACTGAGGCGTTTTACAGGCGCTATTTAGCTAAAAATAGCGCCTGTAAAGCGCCTCAAAAATACCTCCCCACCCACCCCAATGTGAAAGCTGGAGTGGTTTCACACTGGGGCGGTGCGCTTGCGGGACGTTACAAAAAGTCCTGCAAGCAGCATCTTTGGGGCGGTGCGGTCCACCGCTCCTCCACCGCCCCTGCCCATTGAAAACAATGGGCAGCGCTTCCGAAGCGGCTGCACACCGCCTCGGTAGCGCGGTGCTCCAGCACTTTTAACCCCGTTTTAACCCCTTGTGGGGGGTTAAAAGCGCCGCGCACCTGCCTGCATAGCCTGCATACATTAAATTGCTGATTTGTGCACTTTGTATGTGCCATGCCCGTTTTAGGTAGGCACGCAAGCATGAAGATGATTCACCACTGAAAACAAGCCCAGTATGGCAGCTTACATAGTTTTAGCGTGACAGGTTCTGTTTTTACAATGAATCCCACATGTGTGGAAAAAAAAAATATATATATATATATATACATTCTTTTTTTGCATATGACTAAATCAGATTATGTAACCAGATAACTGGCTTCTTCACAATTTCTGGGTGGTTCGCTGGTACACATAATTACAGAAGAATGGCAGCTTTCCAAGAACCCATTATAAATTCCATTTTCCTACAAATTGTGAAACTTTAAAAGATGATTGCAGTTTTATAGAAAGTTATAGAAAAAAAAATAACTCCAGTACTTAAATAGATCATCTGCTTGGCCTGCTAAAAAAAAAAAAAAAAAAACCCACAATTTCCCATTGGCACAGCCTGGCCTGTCGGAGCCAACATAACTTTCATTTCAGTTCTAGACATTTGCGGTTAGTTTCGTTCCGAATTAAAAATGTTTAAATTCAGTGCTATTGTAATTCAGAAATTCGGATACATCCGAATTTCAGAATTACAACAGTACAGAATTTAAACTAATCAGAATAACGAAAGAAAATTCGGACGAAATTCAAATTCAAAATAATTTTCGACTCGTTTCTGAATACTTTTAGAATTTCGAAACGTTTTCAAATACCAATAGTGTTTGAATTTGAAACGTCCTCGAATTTCAATAGTTTTCCAATTTCCAAAGAGAACAAAATGGAAGAAAAAACAAAGGAATAGAAAAGAAAAAAAAAGAAGACTAGACAAGAATATAACAGAAAACAAAAGAATAGAATACAACAGAGTAAAACCTCTGTTCCACTCCACCACATTATATTCTTTCATTTTCTGTTATATTCCTCTTTATTGGATTCTATCTTTTTCCATTCTATTCTTCCACTTTCCACTCCACCCCATTCTTCTTGGAAATTGGAAAACGCGATTCTAATCTGAAAACTATTCGAACTTTTCTAATCAACTGGAAAACGAATAAACAAAACGAATTCCGAAAACAAACTTAACAAATGAAATTAATCTAACTAAACAAACTTACGTAAATAACTAATCGAATTTAAAAATGATTAGAATTTGAAAACGGTTCGAAATTGATTTGAAAACGAATAAACAAAATTAATTCTGAAAAAAAACTTAACAAATGAAATTAATCTAACTAAACAAACTTATGTAAATAACGAATCGAAACGAAACTAATTTTTTCGCTCTGCACATGTCTTCCAGCTCTATGGTATCCGGTAACAGGAAAGCAGCTATGCATTGACAGGGGGTGGAGTCTGTACCAGGAGGACCGCCATCTTGGCTTAGATCACACACACAGGGGAGTTGATTTACTAAAGCCAGAGAGTGCAAAATCTGGTGCAGCTGTGAATGGTAGCCAATCAGCTTCCAACTTCAGCTTGTTCCCTTAAGATTTGTAAAAAAAAAAAACAAAAAAAACTGAAAGCTGATTGGTTTTGTACGCAGAGCTGCACCAGATTTTTGCACTCCCCAATTTTAGTAAACCAACCCCACTGTGCTCATCCTAGCTCCCCCCTGGCTATTACTGAGCCACGTTATGGGCATGTGCACACCATTTCATGTGTGTAAAAGCATGCATTAATGTGCGTTTTTTAAATACGTTTATGTACGTTTTGTTAAGGCATCTCATCAACCTGGAATGGGCAAAAATAACCAAGCTTCAACGCACAAAAAGATTTACCTGACCATTTGTCAACACAACGCACACACAGCGTTCACATTTGTGAATTGTGGTGCATTATGGCATTGCTACTTTTGTTTTATATGTGCATTGAAGTACCACTTCAAAATAAATGGCAACACGCATTTACCAAGCATAGTGTTGTAGTGTTAGGATTTCCCACGTTAGGACCAGAGCACTTTTTGCGATTCGGCACTGCGTTGCTTTAACTGACAATTGCACGGTCGTGCGACGTTGTACCCAAACAAAATTGCATCCTTTTTTCCCCACAAATAGAGCTTTCTTTTGGTGGTATTTGATCCCCTCTGCGTCATTTCTGATCACCGCTATAAACAAAAAAGAGCGATAATTTTGAAAAAAAAAATACCCAATATTTTTAACTTTTTGCTAAAAATACATATCCAAATACATATATATAAAAAAACAAATGTATTCTTCAGTTTTGGCCAATTTATATTCTTCCTCATATTTGTGGTAAAAAAAAAAAAATAGCTATTTTTTTTTTCTTTTACTAGTAATGGCGACGATCTGTGCTTCTTATCCGGACTTTGATATTGGGGCGGACATGTCGGACATTTTTGACACTTTTTTGGGACCAATGACATTTATACGGCGATCAGAAATTTAAATATCCACTGATTACTGTATAAATGTCATTGGCAGTGAAGGGGTTAACCTGCAGGGGGCGATCTAGGGGTTAACTGTGTTCTCTAGGCGTGTTCTAACTGTGAGGGGATTGGGCTGCCAGGGGCATAAGAGATCTAACTGATCCCAGTGACAGCGATCAGTAGATCTCTTACATGCCGCCTGACACAGCGGGGGGGACTGCCATGTTTACATAGGCGATTCAGCGTTTTTCTTCTGTGCCAGGCGATTGCGGCTCGCTGGCGGACATTGAGTCAACATGACCCGCCGCCATACTGCTGTAGAGTGCGGCGGGCACGAGATCGCGCCACCATTTACAAACGGCGATTCGTTGGGATTGTGCCACTTTGCAGCAGTAAATGTACGCGAGGCGGTCGTTAATCGGTTAATGTGCATTAGAAGACAGGTTTTAATGTTGACGCAATGCACAGGTGTGAAAGGGCACTAAACATGGTGCATACAGCTAATTGTAGCGATCAAATTTAAAGGTTTTCTTTTAAAGCTAAACTCCGGAAAGTACCAAAAATAATAAATATGCCCGCCTCTGCCTTCCTCAGTTGATACAGGGTCTAAAGCTCCTTTTGTTTAGGGGATAATTTAAAAAGAGGGCATTCCTTCCCTTAATTGAGAGTCCTGTGGTCTTCCTCCTCACTGGTTCCAGTTGTGATGACTCGTCCCATCAGGACATTTATCAGTCTGGTTTTTCAACCCCTCGCCTACATCATCATGTAAAATGGAAGACCAGAGACCGTCTCTGATCCTGTAAATGATGAGGTAGAGGGCCTACTGGTGCTCCAGCACTGAAGAAAGGAGGACTGAAGCACCACCTTGGGTTATGTGACGTACTGCTCTGCTATCCTATGCCCTAGACCAGGGGTCTCCAAACTTTCTAAACAAAGGGTCAGTGTACAGTCCTTCAGACTTTAGGGGGGCCAGACTTTGGCCATCGGGAGTACAGAATGTCCAAGCATCAGTAGGAATAAACAATCCCCCATGATTGGGGTCATTGGTAGAAATTGTGCCCAATCGTTAGTGTCATTGAGAAGAATTCTGCCCCATCATTGAGGTTGTTGGGAAGAAATGTGCCCCATCATTTGTGTCATTGGTAGGAATTGCGCCCCATCAATGGTGTCTTTGGCAGGAACTGTACCCTTCATTGGTGTAAGTAAATAAAATGGTGCCCCAAGGGACGGATAAAAGCAAGCAAAGGGCCGCATCTGGCCCCACGAGCCACAGTTTGGAAACCACTGCCCTAGACAAAACAAGGAATGGATCATTGGGAGGTGGGTATGATCTGATTAAGGAAGGCGGAAAATGTACTAACTTTGTTACTTCTCGGAGTTCAGCTTTAATTTTGGGTGCCACAATTTTTATTTTTATTTAAACAAAATGGCCTTTAAAATTAAGCTGCATACATCTGGCATTACAGTCTAAGACTTTATATTAGTTTAATGATGGAAAAGCAGTTAATAAGATATTATTTCCTGTTTATAAGTCAACAGGGCTGCGTTATGTGTTGGTGATATTAACCAGACTCTGCTGTTATGCATTCTTCCCCAATCAGTGATAACCCCTCATTTCTGTTCACTGATATATTTCCCGTCTTAGAGCCAATACGTGTAAATTGCCATTGCATTCCAATAGAGTCCCAAAAACAAAAAATTTCCATTTCATGTACAGTGCCTAGAAAAGTATTCATACCCCTTGAAATGTTCCACATGTAGTCATGTTACAACCAAAAACGTAAATGAGATTTTAAGTGATAGACCAACACAAAGTGGCACATAATTGTGAAGTGGAAGGAAAATGATAAATGGTTTTCAAAAACTTTTACAAATAAATTGGTGAAAAGTGTGGCGTGCATTTGTATTACAGCCCCCTTTACTCTGATACCCCTAACTAAAATCTAGTGGAACCAATTGCCTTCAGAAGTCACCAAATTAGTAAATAGAATCCACCTGTGTGTAATTTATTCTCAGTATAAATACAGCTGTTCTGTGAAGCCCTCAGAGGTTTGTTAGAGGACCATAGTGAACAAACAGCATCATGAAGGCCAAGGAGCCCACCAGACAGGTCAGGGATAAAGTTGTGGAGAAGTTTAATCACTTGCCGAGCGCCCGCTGCAGTGTGGCGGCGACAAAGTGGCTCGTTATCGCAAACCGCCATCACCTGACGGCGGCCGCGATAACTAGTATTGTGAGTGCGCGCTGCCGGAGGCGCGCTCGCGCGCTCACTGTGTTCCAGGGCGGCCAGGGAGTGGGTAGGGCGGACTCGATCTCCGCCGGCTACCCGCGATGACCCCCCCGCAGTGAGTAAGTAAACGCGGATCTCCGTTCTGACGGGCGGGAAGGGCTGTGATCACAGGCTTCCTGTATATGGAAGCTGTGATCACTCCCTTCCCCCTGCCAGCTCAGCCCCCATACAGTTAGAACCTCCAGGTTAACCTCTTCACTGCCAATGGCATTTACACAGTAATAAGTGCATTTTTATAGCACTGATCGCTGTATAAATGCCAATGGACCCAAAAAAGTGTCAAAATGGTCCGACATGTCCGCCGCAATATCGCAGTACCGCTAAAAATCGCAGATCGCCGCCATTACTAGTAAAAAATAAAAACCCCAGAAATTAATTTTCATCATTCTTAAACGTAGCAACTTTTGCGCAAACCAATCAATAAACGGCAATTGTGTTTTTTTTTTTTTTTTACCAAAAATATGAGGAAGAATATAAATCGGCTAAAACCGATGAAGAAAAAAATTTTTTTTATATATTTTTTTTTGGGGATTTGTATTTTAGCAAAAAGTAAGAAAAACTTTTTTTTTTTTTTTTTTGCAAAATTGTCTCCCTCTTTTTGTTAATAGGGGCGATCAGTAATGATGCAAAGGCGATCAAATACCACCAAAAGAAAGCTCTATTTGTTTGAAAAAAAAGGACGCAAATGTAGCTAGGGTACAATGTCGCACGACATCGCAATTGTTAGTTAAAGTGACACAGTGCAGAATCGCAAAAAGTGCTCTGGTCCTAACGTGGGAAATCCTTCCGGGCTGAAGTGGTTAAAGGGGCTGCTCCATAATTAAGAAACATTGTACGTTTTCTAGAGCTGCACGATTAATCGTATTAAAATCGCGATCTCGATTCACCCCCCCCTGCGATCTCCATCAGGCATTACCACGATTTTCAGTGAAGTTAATGGAGTCCAACTTGAGGGGCGATTCAGCGTGACTTGACTGTTAAAGTCAATGCAAGTCGTCTGAAGTCTCCCCAGGAATCTTTGTCTAAAGTCGGAGGGACTTGAGTCTGGGCAGACTGCCAAGTCAAGTTGATAAAAGAAGTAAAAAGATACCATGTTTAAAATGATCAAAGGGTTGAACTCCCATGTATAGAAGAGTTTAGTTTAACAATTTAAAGACTAAATCTTTTCTTACATTTGCTGCTTACAAATAAAAATCCAGTATTTTTCTACTAGAAAATTACTTAGAACCCCCAAACATTATATATATATATATATTTTTTTTTTTTTAGCAGAGACCCTCGAGAATAAGATGGCAGTTGTTGCAATATTTTATGTCACATGGTTTTTTCACAGCAGTCTTTCAAACGCAATTTTTTTGGAAAAATTACACTTTCAAAAAAAAAAAAAAAAAACCTAAACCGTGCTTTTTTTTTTTTTTTTGTATATGTAAGATGTTACACCGCGTGATCTTTACTCAAAGCCAACAAATCGTGATTCTCATTTTGGCCAGAATCCTGCAGCTCTAACCTTGTTCCAGCCCTAGACTTCTACTTGAATTTCATTCATAACCACTGTGATTCCTGTAGTGAAGCTGTGAGTGGCCCACAGCTATTACATGGTACCTGGGCCAATCACAGCACCCTGTACCATGTGATAGTTGCGGGCCAATCACAGCTGTTATGAATGTAACCCATTCATAACAGCTCAAAACTTTGCTGTTACAGTGATCATCACTGTGACAGCAATCAAACTATAAAAAAATAAATAAAATCCCTGATCACTCCCAGAGTACTACAGTGCCACTATGGTGACAATGAACTACTCTGTTTTTTTTTATTTTTTATTAACATACTATCACCAGGCATTCGATAGTGTGCAGTGGGGATGCCTGTGTTCAATTCTAGAGAAATTTGGGTTTGGTAGCACTTTCATATCATGGGTGCACCTGCTGTACCAATAGCCACAAGCATCTATTAGAGAGGGCGGATCAATTTCAGATTGCTTTTCTTTGAAGAGAGGGACCAGACAGGGGTGTGACCCTTATCCCTGCTGCGATTTGCGTTAGCAATAGAACCATTGGCAGCCAAAGTTCGAGCCCATGACAGTATAGTGGGATTTAGGTATGGAGATACACAAGACAAAATACTCAAAATACTACTTTATGCGGACGACTATGTTTCTCATATTGGGTGACACAGATTACTCCTTAAAAACTGTTATGTCCATTATCACGGAGTTTGGTAAATTCTCTGACCTGATGATAAATTGGACCAAGTCAGCTCTTCTGCCTCTAGACCAGAAGGTGCATCCACAACTTGAGACATATTGCCCAGTCCCTGTGGGACAGAAATTTAAATACTTAGGTATAGTGATATCCCCTCAAATACTGGATTTCTGCCGGCTTAATATTCAACCATTGTTGATTAAATTCACAGACAAAGTCAAGATATGGAATAAACTGTGGCTATTTGTAGCAGGCAGGGTCAACTTAATCAAAATTGTGCTGATGCCTCAATTATTATATCATCTCCACAATTCCCCAGTAGTGGTCCCCTTAAAATATTCAGAATTGTCAGTACCATTTTTAGATCCTTGCTATGGAAGGGAGGGGCAGCTAGAATTAAACTTGAGCAACTGCAAAAGCCTAAAGATGTGGGGGGTTTGGCGTTACCGAACCCATGGCTATATTATTTAGCCTCCCAACTCCAACATATTATAGGGGGCATGATACAGGAAACCACAAATACCACACCAACCATAATGTTATACTGTGCCAAGGCGACCTCACTGCCAGAAGGACTGGAGGCACAATTGTTCTAAAAAGCCTAAAAAGCAGTTTCAAACATATAGGCTACTGCAAAAAATATGGGATAAAACTAAACAATTGCAACACAGATATATAGTTCCACATACAGTTGTGCTCATAGGTTTACATACCCTGGTAGAATTTATGATTTCTTGGCCATTTTTCAGATAATATGAATAATAACACAAAAACCTTTCTTTCACTTATGGTTATTGTTTGGCTGAGGCCATTTATTATGAATCAACGGTGTTTACTCTTTTTAAATCATAATGACAACCAAACCTATCCAAATGACCATGATCAAAAGTTTACATACCCTGGTGATTTTGGCCTGATAACATGCACACAGGTTGACCCAAAGGGGTTTGAATGGCTATTAAAGGTAACCACCCTCACCTGTGATCTGTTTGCTTGTAATTAGTGTGTGTGTATAAAAGATCAATGAGTTTCTGGACTTCTGACAGACCCTTGCATCCTTCATCCAGTGCTGCACTGACGTTTATGGATTCTGAGTCATGGGGAATGCAAAAGAATTGTCAAAGGATCTGTGGGACAAGGTAGTTGAACTGTATAAAACAGGAAAGGAATATAAAAAGATCCAAGTAATCAAGAATGGCAATCAGCAGGGTTCAAACTCTAATCAAGAAGTGGAAAATGAGGGGTTCTGTTGAAACCAAACCATGGTCAGGTAGACCAACTAGAATTTCAGCCACAACTGCCAGGAAAATTTTTCGAGATGCAAAGAAAAACCCACAAATAACTTCTGGTCTCTCTGAAAACATGGTGTGTCAAGATGCATAATAAGGAGGCACTGTAAGAAAGATGGGCTGCATGGTCGAGTCACCAGAAGAAAGCCATTACTACGCAAATACCACAAAGTATCCCGCTTACAATACGCCAAACCGCATAGAGACAAGCCTTCTGGCACAAAGTCATTTGGAGTGATGAGACCAAAATTGAGATTTTTGGCCACAACCATAAATGCTACATTTGGAGAGGAGTCAACAAAGCCTGTGAAACACGGAGGTGAATCGCTGATGTTTTGGGATGTGTGAGCTACAAAAGGCACAGGAAATTTGGTCAAAATTGATGGCAAGATGAATGCAGCATGTTCTAAAAAAATACTGGAGGAACATTTGCATTCATCAGCCAGGAAGCTGCGCATGGGACGTACTTGGACATTCCAACATGACAATGATCCAAAACACAAGGCCAAGTCGACCTGTCATTGGCTTCCTCAGAATAAAGTGAAGGTTCTGGAATGACCATCTCCGTCTCCTGACCTCAATATCATTGAGCCACTCTGGGGAGATCTCAGTTCATGCAAGACAGCCCAACTGAGAAGATAAAGAGCCTCATTCACAAATACCACAAAAGACATCAAGCTGTCTTTGATGTTAAAGAGGGCAAATCTTTTGATCAGGATCATTTGGGTAATTTCTGTTGTCGTTATGATTTAAAAAGCGTAAACACAGTTGATTGATAATAAATGCCTTTAGCCAAACACTAACCATGAAAGAAAAGTTTTTGTACTATCATTCATATTCTCTGAAAAATGGCCAAGAAATCATAAATTCTGCCAGGGTATGTAAACTTATGAGCACAACTGTAACATGCTTTTTTTACTATATACAACTGTACACATGCCATTAAGGCACAAAGGTTCTGGATAATCCTGTGCTCTCTAGTACACCGGTGTTCTCACTGCTGCAAAAAATCCACATCTACTAAAGGATTAATCTCCAATTGTTATGCTTCCCTATTGGGTATGTACCTAGAAAAATATCCCAGCTCTGCATGTGAGACATGGTAAACAGATATAGGAGAGATACAAGCAGAACTATGGGAGGAAGCACTGAAGAATGTCTGGCTGTGTTCCCTGAGTGTGGCACAAAGAATGTCCCAGTTATACATTCTACTCCGGACACATTACACCCCACTTAAACTCCATAAAATGGGGATATGTCAGGGCTCTATATGTTGTAGGTGTGAAAGAGAAGTGGTGGACCTGATCCATCTCATGTGGAGGTGGCCAAAGCTCCACTGTTATTGGAGATCTGTGTTGGCGGCGATTGTTGCTGCTTTACAGCTCTCCATCCCGCTGGATCCTAAACATTGTGTTTTGGATATGCTCAACAGCATCATTCCAGATAAGTACATGAAGGAGGCTGCGGTGAGGGCACAGTTTCAGGCCCATAGGCTCATACTTTTACATTGGATCTCACCGGAGCCACCCACAGTCAAACAGTGGTTAGAGCAGGTGGGCACAATGCTAAGATATGAAAAACTTCTATATCAACATAGGGGAAGTCCTCTGAAGTTTGAGAAGTTATGGGGCAGTTGACTACACACTCCAGGTCATGCTCCAACTGATTTAGCAATGAAAAGACTGTAATCAGTGTTTGAATATAACTTAAAGATATTAAGCGGTTAAAAGTTCAGTTGGGGAGAGGAAGCGTTTAAGATGTAAAATAATTGATGGAGGAATGCCACAATTTCAGAGATGCTTCCTGGTGATATGTCTTGTACACATTGTGTATGTTATTGCCTTATTATCTTCTATGCAATGTCTGTAAATACATGCTGTTGATATCTCACTAAATTTGAGTTCTGATTAAAAAAAAAAAAAAACATACCATCACCAGTCAGTATCCCCGATTCATCTGATGATGCTATGCTGCACTGGTGACCGTATATAAAAAAAATTGTGGAAAAAAAAAAAAGTAATTTCTTCATTTTCCAAATTGTGAGAAAAAAACTTGCCATGTCTCCTGATAAATACCTCAGACTGTCTAATTTCCAAATCAAAATGGTCATTTGGGGGTATGCGTACTGTCCTAGCATTTTAAGGGTCTCAAGAAATGAGACAGGCCATCAATACATCAGGATTGATCCATTTTCTAATATATAAACCTTAGGCCCCTTTCACACATACGGACCGTTTGTCCGTTTTTCATCCATCCGTTGACGGATGAATAACGGACATTAATGCAACTCTATGGAAAAACGGATGACAACTGATGATCAGCTATTTTCATCAGTTTTCATCCGCTTCCGTCAGCATCCGTTTTTTTGAACGGATGAAAGTCCTATTTTTCATCCGTCAAAAAAACGGATCGGACGAAAAACGGATGTAAACTGACGAACGGTCAGTTTTTCATCCGTTTTTGCATTGGTAGTGAATGTAAAAAAAAACTGATGAAAAACTGATGACCACTGATGAAAAAACGGATGAAAAAAAACGGATGAAAAAACTGATGAAATACGGATGAACTGATGAACTGATGAACGGTCCGTGTGTGCGAAAGGACCCTTAGTTTGTAGACACAATGGGGTTGATTTACTAAAGCTGCAGAGTGCAAAATCTGGTGCAGCTGTGCATGCTAACCAATCAGCTTCTAACTTCAGCTTGTTCAATTAAGCTCTGACAAAGAAACCTGGAAGCTGATTGGTTTCTGTGTAGAAGTGCACCAGATTTTGCACTCTACAGCTTTAGTAAATAAACCCCTATAACTTTCACAAAAACCAATCAATATACTTATTGGGATTTTTTTTTTACCAAAGACATTTATCAGAATACATTTTGACTAAATTAAGATGTTTGATTTTACAGGATGTTTTTAATGACAAAGTAGAAAATGTTTTTTTTTCCACAATTTTTAGAATAAAAAAACCCAGTAGTGACCAAATACCTCCAAAAGAAAGGTCCATTTGTGTGAAAGAAAATTATATAAGTTTCATGACCGCCCAATTGCCAGTTAAAGTAGCTCAGTGCTGAATAGCAAAAAATCGACCGTTCATGAAGGGGGTAAAACCTTCTGAGGGTCAAGTGATTAACCTCTGTATACCTCCTGTAGTTCATACATTTTCATATGTATATAAGAGCAGATGTATCTTTTCATTACATACTCAAGCTCTGCTTCCTGCTTTGCAGTGCTACCCAGTGGTTGTGCTTTAAGCCCCTTTCACACCAGAGGTTCTTTACAGGCGTTTGTTCGCTAAAAACAGCGCCTGTAAAGCGCCTCTAAACTGTCTCCTAATGCACCCCAGTGTGAAAGCCCGAGTGCGTTCACACTGGGGCGGTGCACTTGCAGGACGGTTAAAAATCTCCTGCAAGCCGCATCATCAATGTATACACCGCTCCTCCACCGCCCCTGCCCATTGAAATAAATGGGCATCACTCCCGAAGTAGCTATACACCCCTTGTGGAGGGATAAAAGCACACACTGCTGCCCGAATAGCGGAGCTAAAAGCGCAGCAAATTAGTGGTGTTTTACCGCTAACACTTGGGCAGTACTGGTGTGAAAGTAGCCTTACTGCTTCTTCATATATTTTAAGTCTGAGTCAGCCAACACACTGAAAACCATGCACTCCCTAGAGAAAAGGGGAGGAGATAAGAACCCTGGTGTTGCATGGCCACATAGACATGCCTGCAAAAAATGTATAAATACAAAAAAACAAAGAGACTGCTGGGTGTTGAGGGAGTTGTACTCACGAGAAAATTAATATTTAGATAAATGCTTCAATAACTCAATATATTTATTTTAAGGAACTCATCAGTGGTGGCTGGTGCTAAATATTTGGGGGGCGGCAAACTAACGCCATACACCACCCACCACCCCCTCTCCCCAGATGGATGGGAAGGTGGCGAGCGCAGCAAGCAACAACACCCCTGTGGGAGACAAACAGCAGACGGGAAACAGATAACCTTAACATAGGAGGCAGTGGGGGAATAAAGAGCCGGGCCATTCTCCTCTCCGTTGTCCTCCGGGCTGAACAGGTAGTGTGTTCCGAGTCACGATTGGCCAGTGTGTCCTGAGACACGATTGGGAGTCCTAAGACTCTCTGGCCAATTGGGTCTCAGGAGCTGCTTCCTGATTGGCCGGGAGGAGAATCGGGAAGACAATTGCAAATATTAATTCGCCATTGTCACACAAGTGGGTGGGCTCCCCCCTTTTTTTAAAGCCAATTAGAGCCTCAGGCTCTAATCATGTGCTTCAAAAAGAAAAAAAACCCAGATTGGAATCCGTTCGTCCGGCGCCCTGCATGTAGATTAGGGGCCAGGCGCATAGATTAGGAGGGCAGCGCCCCTGCGCCCTGTATGGACGGGCCGCCGTTGGAACTCATATCACCCACCTGAGTTCCTCCCTCTATTAGGCTCAGTACAACTAAGCCTAATAGAGGGTGAAACGCGCCAGTGGAGGAGCTCAGGCGGGTGATATGACTTTTTTTAAAATAAACATTTGAAGACGCATACATTTTTGGAGTATTTTGGTTAGTGAGGATGGACCTGTATGGAGCTGGCATTCAGAGGTGGGAAGCTGATATTGCAGGAACCTGTAGCTCAATATTATGGGATTATGTGCGTTGAATTATATATGCTGAATGGAAAATCAACATTCTTATATTTTTTATGTAGAAAAACACTTAAGTGCAATTTGCTAATGTTTGTATAGTATGGCTCTAGTGCAATATTTAAAGCAGAACTCCAGGAATTGGGCCACTTTGTAATATGTGCAGGCATATTAAATCCAGCGAGGTCCATGCCATCTAAAGGACTTATCTTTTTTATTTAGATTTCACTGTTTTATGGTAGCTCAAGTGCACACACCCAGGGATTTGCGAGGAGAGATGCTATCTTCACCATATGACAGCTCTGGCTGCCCTTCCCCTCTGCTGCACATTCACAAAAGGCTTTGTATTCCGTATTCAATCATAACGGCGGTACAGTGGTGTAGTGGATAGTAATTTCGCCTAGCAGCAAAAGGGTTGCTGGTTTGAATCTCAACCACGACGCTACCTGCCTGGAGTTTGCATGTTCTCCCTGTGCCTGCGTGGATTTCCTCCAGATACTCCAGTTTCCTCCCACATTCCAAAGACCTGCTGGTAGGTCAATTAGATGCTCTCTAAATTGGCCCTAGTATATGTATGAATGTGAGTTAGGGACCTTAGATTGTAAGCTCCTTGAGGGTAGGGATGTGAATGTACAATATATATATATATAGCTCCGCGTAAATTGACGTCCGGCGCTATATAAGTACCTGAAATAAATAAAATGAAAAATAAATAACACAAAGCACTCTATGATTGGGCAGAAGGAGGGAAGGGGTGGGCCACAGCAGCTGCAAACGACTTTGCAGGTACAAGATCTGAGACCAACTTTGGTAGTCTGCGATAGTGCACCTTAAAGTGATACTAAACACACACTGTTCAATTTACATTATCTCTTTTATTTATGTATATGGAGGGTGGCACTCTTTGGTGTTACAAAGTCTCAGGTGTGAATGGGGAGCAGGTGTGTTAAATTTGGTGTTATCACTCTCACTCTCTCATACTGGTCACTGGAAGTTCAACATGGTACCTCATGGCAAAGAACTCTCTGAGGATCTGAAAAAAAGAATTGTTGCTCTACATATAGATGGCCTAGGCTATAAGAAGATTGCCAAGACCATGAAACTGAGCCGCAGCATGGTGGCCAAGACCATACAGCGGTTTAACAGGACAGGTTCCACTCAGAACAGGCCTCACCATGGTCAACCAAAGAAGTTGAGTGCACGTGCTCAGCATCATATCCAGAGGTTGTCTTTGGGAAATAGATGTGTGAGTGCTGCCAGCATTGCTGCAGAGGTTGAAGGGGTGGGGGGTCAGCCTAACAGTGCTCAGACCGTACGCCGCACACTGCATCAAATTGGTTTGCATGGCTGTCGTCCCAGAAAGAAGCCTCTTCTAAAGATGATGCACAAGAAAGCCCTCAAACAGTTTGCTGAAGGCAAGCAGACTAAGGACATGGATTATTGGAACCTTGTCCTGTGGTCCGATAAGACCAAGATCAACTTATTTGGTTCAGATGGTGTCAAGCGTGTGTGGCGGCAACCAGGTGAGGAGTACAAAGACAAGTGTGTCTTGTCTACAGTCAAGCATGGTGGTGGGAGGGTCATGGTCTGGGGCTGCATGAGTGCTTCCGGCACTGGGGAGCTACAGTTCATTGAGGGAACCATGAATTCCAACATGTACTGTGACATACTGAAGCAGAGCATGATCCCCTCCCTTCGGAGACTGGACTGCAGGGCATGGTTCCAATGTAACGACCCCAAACACACCTCCAAGATTACCACTGCCTTGCTAAAGAAGCTGGGGGTAAAGGTGATGGACTGGCCAAGCATGTCTCCAGACCTAAACCCTATTGAGCATCTGTGGGGCATCCTTAAATGGAAGGTGGAGGAGCGCAAGGTCTCTAACATCCACCAGCTCCGTGATGTCATCATGGAGGAGGGGAAGAGGACTCCAGTGGCAACCTGTGAAGCTCTGGTGAACTCCATGCCCAAGAGGGTTAAGGCAGTGCTGGAAAATAATGGTGGCCACACAAAATATTGACACTTTGGGCCTAATTTGGACATTTTCACATAGGGGTGTACTCACTTTTGTTGCCAGCGGTTTAGACTTTAACCACTTCCTTACTGGGCACTTAAACCCCCCTCCTGCCCAGACCAATTTTTGGCTTTCAGCGCTGTCGCATTTTGAATGAGAATTGCGCGTTTGTGCGGCGTTGTACCCAAACAAAATTTTTATTATTTTTTCCCCAGAAATAGAGCTTTCTTTTGGTGGTATTTGTTCGCCTCTGCGGTTTTTATTTTTGTGCTATAAACAAACAATGAGCGATGATTTTGAAAAAAGAACAATATTTTTTACTTTTTTGCTATAATAAATATCCAAAAAAAAAATATAAAAAAGAAAATTATTCATCAGTTTTGCCCGATATATATTCTTCTACATATTTTTGGTAAAAAAAATCGCAATCGGCGTATTTTGATTGGTTTGCGCAAAAGCAATTGCGTCTACAAACTATGGGAATTGATTTATGGCGTTTTTACTATTTTTTTTTTTTTACTAGTAATGGCAGCGATCTGCGATTTTTATCGGGACTGCGATATTGCAGCGGACATGTCGGACATTTTTGACACATTTTTGGGACCAATGACATTTATAGAGCGATCAGAAATTTAACCACTTCAGCCCCGGAAGGATTTCCAGCTTTAGGACCGGAGCACTTTTTGCGATTCGGCGCTGCGTCGCTTTAACTGACAATTGCGCGGTCGTGCGACGTTGCACCCAAACGAAATTTGCGTCCTTTTTTTCCCACAAACAGAGCTTTCTTTTGGTGGTATTTGATCACCTCTGCGTCATTTCTGATCGCCGCTATAAACAAAAGAAGAGCGACAATTTTGCAAAAAAACCCAAATTTCTTACTTTTTGCTAAAATACAAATCCAAAAAAAAAAAAATATAAAAAAAAACATTTTTTTTCATCGGTTTTGGCCGATTTATATTCTTCCTCATATTTGCGATAAAAAAAATCGCAATCAGCGTTTATTGATTGCTTTGCGCAAAAGTGGTCGCGTTTACGGATGATGAGAATTCATTTCTGGGGTTTTTTTTTTTTTTGTATTTTTTATTAGTAATGGCGGCGATCTGCGATTTTTAGCGGTACTGCGATATTGGGGCGGACATGTCGGAATGTTTTGACACTTTTTTGGGACCATTGGCATTTATACAGCGATCAGTGCTATAAAAATGCACTGATTACTGTGTAAATGCCATTGGCAGTGAAGGGGTTAACCTGCAGGGGGCGCGCTAAGGGTTAACTATGTTCCCTGGGCGTGTTCTAACTGTATGGGGACTGCCTAGCTGGGGAAAGGAAGTGGTCACAGCCTTCACTTACAGGAAGGCTGTGATCACAGCCCTTCCCCCTCACACAGAGCGGAGGTCCGTGTTTACATACACGGACCTCCGCTCATTCGCTCCGGGGGGGGCATCGCGGGTGGCCGGCGGCAATCGAAGCCGCCGCACCCGCTCCCTGGACCCCCCCCCGGACACAGTGAGCGCACGCGCGCGCCTCCGGCGGCACGCGCGCGCTCACAGTGGCTCTGTATCGCGGCCGCCGTCGTATGACGGCGATTCGCGTTACAGAGCCACATTGTCGCCGTCAATTGCCGATCAGCCGTCGGCAAGCGGTTAAATGTCCACTGATTACTGTATAAATGTCATTGGCAGTGAAGGGGTTAACCTGCAGGGGGCAGTGAAGGGGTTAACAATGTTCCCTGGCTGTGTTCTAACTGTGGGGGCGGCGGGGCTGGCTGGGACATAACAGATCTAACTGATCCCAGTGACAGGGATCAGTAGATCTGCTATGTCCCATTCACAGAACGGAGAACCGCCGTGTTTACATCAGCGGTTCCCCGTTCTGAGGCTGCTACAGGTGATCGCCGCAGGCTGCGAGTGCGGGGGGCGCGCACGAGGGAGGACGTCCATGGACGTCCTCCCGCATTTTCAGAGCCGCGCTGTAGCCGTCTTTCGGCTCTAGCGCGGTTCTGTACAGGTTAATGGCTGTGTGTTGAGTTATTTTGAGGGGACAGCAAATTTGCACTGTTATACAAGCTGTACACTCACTACTTTACATTGTAGCAAAGTGTCATTTCTTCAGTGTTGTCACATGAAAAGATAGAAAAAAATATTTACAAAAATGTGAGGGGTGTACTTTTGTGAGATACTGTGTGTGTGTGTGTGTGTGTGTATATATGTGTTTGTGAGTGTAATATAAATATATATATATATAAAATGTTTGGAGGTTCTAATTTTCTAGCAAATAAAAAGCAGATTTTTAACATGTAAAAATGAAGTGTCAGACTTTTCCTGCATGGGAAGTGGTTAATGACACTTTAACTCGTGGTAAGCTAAGCATACAGCATATTACAAAGTGGCTGAGTTCCTGAAATTCCGCATTAACGTGACACTAATGCTTCAAGTTTTATTTTTTTAAAACAACAAACATGTTATACTCACCTCCTCTAAACAGCGGTTTTGCACAGGGTGGCCCCAAACCTTGTCTTCTGGGGTCCCTTGGCGGCGACCTTGTCTCCTCCTCTGCATTGAGTGACCCGTCAGGGAAGCGATTTCCCTAGTTGTCACCCGTACGGGCGCGCATCCCAGTCCTGTTGTTCAGTGTATTCACACATACAGGGTGGGCCATTTATATGGATACACCTTAATAAAATGGGAATGGTTGGCGATATTAACTTCCTGTTTGTGGCACATTAGTATATATGAGGGGGGAAACTTTTCAAGATGGGTGGTGACCATGGTGGCCATTTTGAAGTCGGCCATTTTGAATCCAACTTTTGTTTTTTCAAAAGTTCAAAAGTTTTTTCTTCCTTCCTTATCTTGCTATAGCCAAGCAGATCTAAACCAGGTTAAAAGACTGAAAAAAATAGCCTCCCTAATCCATGAACATGAAGTAGTAGGTGTGATGGGGAGAGGCACAAACGTGCAGGTGTCAGACAATAGAAATTCTATCCTTTCATTCATTCTAAGGAAAGTGATGCCTGCTTTTGTGTAGCATCTACAGTATAACAGATTCTTGGGAACGTCCATCTTTTCCTACAGACTGCATGTCTCTCATAAGAGGAAATAGCATTTGACAGGTCAAGTGTTTTATCATCTATGACATCCGGTTTGTCATATTGCCAGATGGCTGCACGCAAGCCTGACTGCTTGTAATTGAACGGACTGCATGTCGTTTTGTGTGATTAACAAGTTTATACAAGCCTATGGGGTGTCCAGAAAAGTCTGTCACATCTGTTCCTTTTATCCAAGAATTTAACTTGGTACATGTGAAGGAACCCAATACAGGCGGGCACATGCCCTTCCCTGCTGCCTGTGTATAAGCAAAATATGCAGCTAACTTTGTAAAGCTGAACCCCAGACAAGATGCAAAAACACAATGAATGCAGCTCTACGCCCATTAAAAATAATTACATGTATTGTTTTTAAATGCAAGTCGTGTAAGTACCCAAATTCAAATTGGTATTAGCCTCTTAGTCTTGCAGTATATGCACAGCAGAGCTCAGACCGGAGGGAGAAGCAGCATAAGGAGCCAATCGGTTGTGATGCATTGCTCTTGTCATAGCAGTGAGCATGCTGATAGTAGGAGAGCGTAAAGTGACATAGATGAACTGTTCAATCTGCTGCTTCTCCTTTCATTGCTCAGTCACATGTTTAGAATTGATTGTTTTAAAGGCAAAGGTTTTTTTTTATCTTAACCACTTGCCGACGGTGACAGAGTGGCTCTGTAATGCGGTTCGCCGTGGCGCGCGCTCACTGTGTTCGGGGAGGGCCAGGGAGCGGGTGCGGCGGAGTCGATCTCCGCCGGCCACCCGCGATGCCCCCCCTGGAGTGAAAGAACGGAGGTCCGTGTAAGTAAACTTCTGTGAGGGGGGAAGGGCTGTGATCACAGCCTTCCTCTACATGGAGGCTGTGATCACTTCCCTTCCCCTGTTAGGGCAGTCCCCCCACAGTTAGAACACGCCCAGGGAACACAGTTAACCCTTAGAGCGCCCCCAGGTTAACCCCTTCACTGCCAATGGCATTTACACAGTAATCAGTGCATTTTTATAGCACTGATCGCTGTATAAATGCCAATGGTCCCAAAAAAGTGTCAAAATGTTCTGACATGTCCGCCCCAATATCGCAGTACCGCTAAAAATCGCAGATCGCCGCCATTACTAGTAAAAAATAAAAAAAAAATAAAAACCCCAGAAATGAATTCTCCTCATCCGTAAACGCAACCACTTTTGCGCAAACCAATCAATAAACGCCGATTGCGATTTTTTTTATCACAAATATGAGGAAGAATATAAATCGGCCAAAACCAATGAAAAAAAATGTTTTTTTATATATTTTTTTTGGATTTGTATTTTAGCAAAAAGTAAGAAATTTGGGTTTTTTTGCAAAATTGTCGCTCTTCTTTTGTTTATAGCGGCGATCAGAAATGACGCAGCGGTGATCAAATACCACCAAAAGAAAGCTCTATTTGTGGGAAAAAAAGGACACAAATTTCGTTTGGGTACAACGTCGCACGACCGCGCAATTGTCAGTTAAAGCAACGCAGTGCCGAATCGCAAAAAGGGCTCCGGTCCTAAAGTGTGAAATCCTTCCGGGGCTGAAGTGGTTAATACATTCTATGCATTAAGATAAAAAAAACCTTCTGTGTGCAGCAGCCCCCCTAATACTTACCGGAGCCCCATCTAGATCCAGCGATGTTGCAGGAGAGACTCGGTTGCTCTGGACTCTCCCTCCTCATCAGCTGAGACGGCAGCGCTGCGCCATTGGCTCCCACTGCTGTCAATCAAAGTCAGTGAGCCCATGAGGAGAGAGAGAGGGGAGTGGGGTCAGGGCGGAGCTCCGTGTCTGAAGCTGCTTGCTGTGGGGGCACTCAACAGGAGGGAGGGGCCAGGAGCACTGAAGAGGGACCCCGAGAAGGGGAGGATCGGGGTTACTCTGTGCAAAACCATTACACAGAGCAGGTAAGTATAACCTGTTTATTATTAACAGGAAAAAAAAGACTTTAGTATCACTTTAAGTGCAAGCAGTGTAAGTACCTAAATTTTGGTATCAGACTCTTGCAGTCTGTGTACAGTAGAGTCAAAACAGGGAGAAGGAGAAGCAACATTAGGAGCCAATCAGTTGTGCTGTAGTGCTCATGTGCTAACTAGGAACATGCTGATAGGAGGCGAGAGCAGAATGACGGAGAGATCATGAATGCATCAATCTGCTGCTTCTTTCATTGCCCAGTTACATGTTTAGAATTAACAGAGGAGCCGGCAGGATTAGCGATTATTAAAGGGGTAGTTCACTTTTAGTAAAATGTTACAGCCTTATTCAGGGTGTAACATGTATAAAATAACATGATACTAAAGCACCTGCCCACATCCCGACCCCATTCCCCACTGTGACAGTAGACACTGGATCCTCTTTCTGAACCTGATGTAAAAATAGCGTGGGTGTACAGGGCTTCTGTGAGTAAATGAACCACAAGTCTTGTCTGCCACCGTGGCAGATGGCTTGCAGTTCCCACTGAACTGTGAGGGTGCTGGTGAACGCTCTCCTAGCTCATTGATCTTCCTGGACGTCAGTAACTGCCTGCCCGTATGGGAGGTACGGACAGACCGATGTACAGAGCGTCTGCAGGAGCCTGACATTGCACCCGTGATCTGCTAATTCTAGGTGCAATGCCCTGCAGGCTTCTAAGAAAAATATAATAAATGCATGTTTTTTTTTATCTGCAAACAAAGTGCATTTATTTATTTATTGTTTTTAGTGGACTTATCCTTTTAGGCTCCATGCACACTGGACGTTAAAAAAAAACGATCTAAAAACGTCAGTAGCTTTGTAGTGCGTTTTTTTTTTTAGCTTTTATCAGCGTTGAAGCACCAGCGTTTTTGGGTGTTTATGGTTGTTTTTAAGCTTTCAACATTTTTTTTGTGGTCAGAAGAATGACTCTTGAACGCAATTTTAGGGCGTCCTGAAAACAGCCCACAAACTCCACTGCTGATAAATGACAATAGACATCCAAGTGTGCATGGACACATAGGATAACATAGAGGGGAGTTTATGGGCTGTTAAAAAAAAAAAAAAAAAAACACGCCCAAATGCCCAAAAAGGACTGTTTAGCTGCGACAGCATGCAAGTAACCTAAATGAGTGGTGTTGATTTTTCTTTTCATGCAGAGTGTTTTTTATTCACATCAAACATAATAAAAACGTATAAAAGTGTGAACATTTTCTGTCTTCTTTTGAAGGTGGTTGCATTGACACGAGTGAGACGTGCAACACGCTTCTCTAGATGCAAGGATGCTTATAAAGTACACAGTGAAAGAGGAAATGATGGTAGCACTTCTCATAAACTTTGCACAATTTACAGTAAAACGTGTCTGTCCCATAATGTGTTGCAGTGCAAAGTGTAGTAACCCCAAGCAACAATCACTAGTGCTCTTTCACCGATCTAAAGTTAGGCTAACACAAGGTAAATGACCTGGTTGCTGTGGGATGGTGTTTTTGGGTTTTTTTTCGGGGGGGGGGGGGTTGCGGAAAATCACCCTAACCCCCCCGCTTCTGCCGTGTGCCTTATCCCTCCTCCTAGGTGTTCAATAGGATCGCCTGTCCTTTCAGCCAATCGGGTGACGGGTCTCAGGACCCGCTTTCTGATTGGCCATGAGGAGGATCAGTATGGCACTAGCGAATATTCATTCGCTAGTTTAACACAACTGGGTGGGCTCAGAGCGCAGTGCTTGCGTCCCGGGGCCCACCCTTTTTTTGAAGCCTATTAGAGCCTTAGAATCGAATCACGTGCTTAAAAAAAAATACCCCCCCCCCATTGGAATCCATTTGTCCGGTGCCCTGCATGTAGAATGAGGGGGCGGTGCCTGTGCGCCCCTAATTGATGGGCCGCCACTGGTTTCTATAGAAAGTGTTGTTGAAGGTTGTAAATGTATGGCACAAGACAGAAATGGCACAATCAGTCTAATATAAAGGAGAAAAAAAAGTCTGGTATTACTCCTCAAGTCATGGTTGAACCAACTGGCTGCATTGAAATGTGCCTTAGTGGTTGGCACTTCAGTGCTGGAGTCCCTGGTTGGAATCCCAGTCAGGACACTATGGGGGTTGATTTACTAAAGGCAAGTAGACTGTGCACTTTGCAGTTGCCCTCTGTTTC
>BLSH010163069.1:1583188-1612662 GCA_018402905.1 Glandirana rugosa
GTGGTGGGGTGTCGTTGGTCCATTAAATGGAACACAATCGGATTGAAATCTAGCCACTTTCTCGTGATCACTAACAACGAACCCCAATGATGTGAAACGTGACGTTGTGTAATACCCTGTCTGTGCAAAATGACATTTAACACGTTTCAAATACTCTTCACGATGGTAGTAAATAATGTGTTGCAGTGCAAAGTGTAGTAACCCCAAGCAACAATCACTAGTGCTCTTTCACCGATCTAAAGTTAGGCTAACACAAGGTAAATGACCTGGTTGCTGTGGGATGGTGTTTTTGGGTTTTTTTTCGGGGGGGGGGGGGTTGCGGAAAATCACCCTAACCCCCCCGCTTCTGCCGTGTGCCTTATCCCTCCTCCTAGGTGTTCAATAGGATCGCCTGTCCTTTCAGCCAATCGGGTGACGGGTCTCAGGACCCGCTTTCTGATTGGTCATGAGAAGGATCAGTATGGCACTAGCGAATATTCATTCGTTAGTTTAACACAACTGGGTGGGCTCAGAGCGCAGTGCTTGCGTCCCGGGGCCCACCCTTTTTTTGAAGCCTATTAGAGCCTTAGAATCGAATCACGTGCTTAAAAAAAAATACCCCCCCCCCATTGGAATCCATTTGTCCGGTGCCCTGCATGTAGAATGAGGGGGCGGTGCCTGTGCGCCCCTAATTGATGGGCCGCCACTGGTTTCTATAGAAAGTGTTGTTGAAGGTTGTAAATGTATGGCACAAGACAGAAATGGCACAATCAGTCTAATATAAAGGAGAAAAAAAAGTCTGGTATTACTCCTCAAGTCATGGTTGAACCAACTGGCTGCATTGAAATGTGCCTTAGTGGTTGGCACTTCAGTGCTGGAGTCCCTGGTTGGAATCCCAGTCAGGACACTATGGGGGTTGATTTACTAAAGGCAAGTAGACTGTGCACTTTGCAGTTGCCCTCTGTTTCCTTACATGTGATTGGGTATTCTTTGCAAAGTGAAGCTTTACCTCATTTACTAAGCTTTGGAGGAACTGCACTTGCAGAGTGCAACTGCATTTTGTAAAGTGCACTCAAGGAGCTTACAATCTAAGGACTCGTACTAAAATACATACTAGGGACAATTTTTAGACAGAAGACAGCTAACCTATCAGCATTTACTAAAGGCAAATAGTAAATTGACCCCTATGTTCCCCTTGAGCTTACCCGGGTTTGCTCCGGGTACTCCGTTTTTCTCCCACTCTCCAAAGACATGCTGATAGGTTAGCAGTCTTCTGTCTAAAAATTGTCCCTATTATGTATTTTAGTACGAGTCCTTAGATTGTAAGCTCCTTGAGGACAGGGACTGATGCTGTTGTGTATGTACATTATGTAAAGCTCTGCATAAATTGCTGGTGCTATAGAAATACCTATAGTAAATAAATATTTTATTTCTTATGTGGGTCCACAAGCAATGCAAAAAGTTGGCTATAACATGTGGAAATCAATTTTGACTCAGGGCCATTTCATACCACATGCAATCCAGTGCAGTTTTTTTTTTCTGCATCAAATACGCATGGAAAGTAGGTCATATAGTTACCAATGGCATAGTTCACACCAGTGCGGTCAGTTCCAGAAAAAAAAGTAGAACATGCTGCATTTTTCCTGCACTGAACTGTACTGGAACACGGTAAAGCACATTAAAAACGCACCAGAATGCACTGGAACGCATCAAAAGCTCACCGGACCACAGTACAGTGAGAAAAACTGGAAAGAAAGAAAAAAGAACGTGGAATGCATCCGAAAATGCACCAGATCGTGCCAAAAATGTGTTAAAAATGTGCATGCAGAAACGCATCTGGAACAGACCCGGAGTGCGTTTTTGTGGTGTGATCCAGCCCTCAATGTATCATAAAAATTTTATAAAAGAACCAAACATGATTGAAAATCCGACCACTTTCTATTATACGTGCTTCTGGTTTTTAATGAATTTATTTTTGATTGCAATTTTTTCCATGTATTAATCCTATTTCAAGCCACAAAACGTGGCTTAAAGCGAAGGTCCAGCTGCAAATTGTTTTTTTTTTTTTTTAAAGTCAGCAGATGAAAACAATGTTAGCTGCAGACTTTTAATAAGGACACTTAGCTGTCCAGGGAGCCCGCGATGTCGGCCCCCCCGAGGCCGATCTGTCCATCAGATCGGGTGCAGGCATCGCCATTGTAACTAAGGGAAACCGGCAGTGGAGCCTTCAGGCTTCACCACCGGTCTCCTGCTGCGCATGCGCGAGTCGTGCGGCGCTTTGTGAATGGGCAGCGCATCTTCTGGGACACACACATGTCCCAGAAGACCGCGGGGGAGAAGGGGGAGGGCCCGCTGCAGAAGAGGAAATTCCGCACTGCGCCACAGCCCGGCTAGGATGGAAGTACACTTAGTACTACAGAAAAGGTATGAATGAAATAAAAAAACAAAGATATCCAAAAAACGTGGGGTGGAGGGGTGGTCTTCAGTTTAAGACCACCTTGCAAAAGTGGGTGGAACTCCGCTTTAAAGTGTATCTCTTGCCAAAACCTTTTTTTCGTTTTGGATGGAATGAGGAAGGGTCGGACCGTTTGTCAAGACTTTGGCGCTGTATATGTCCCCATTGGGGCAATTCGCCCCTCTGTATTGGTGACCATTGTCAACGAGTCAAAAAAATGATGCAGAATCCCATATTTTAGAGTTGTCCACAAAACACGTATGTTCCATGGACAACTATGTAAGAGTGTAGTTTTCCCAATACTTTTGGGAGACTTTCACTAACGTCCTGTTGTGTTTCTTGGTCAGGAAGTAAAGGGAAATTCCCTCAATGGTACACAGACAGCAACAAATAAGCCAGGTTGGGTTTTAATTCTACCCTACTCTATTTAAAATTAAAAATGTTTGAACTATATGTTTTAATTTACAAGGTCCGTGATGACGCTCGTAATTGGAGAGCGAAACGCGTTGACGTCATTTCCGGCTCTCTACGCTCACTGACGTCACGTCCACCCGTGGTGGAACGCACGCTGGAGCCAGATGCCGCACCTTACTACACAGCATTAACAGAATATGCGGGAGACCATCAGTCTTTCCTGTAAGTTTCATTTTAATTGCGCAAAATAAACTTTTATTACGGTACTTCACTATGGAGGCTGTTTCTCTTTTCTGAGTACTTTATGTGGAGAAGTGGAGCCTACAGTCTACAGCCCAAACAGGAAGGGGTCCTGCACAGTCTATATCGCTATCCTTGGTTAACCATCACCAGGAACAAGTTTACTGTGACCCCCAGACTGCAAAACTGGGGGTCCATTCTTTCTGGTGAGTGGGGTCACAAGAGGGGGCGGTCACTGAGCACTACGGACTGCATATTTGGCACTTGTTTTGGAGCACAGAGCACTTTTTTATCTATATGAACTGCACTGGATGGTTGCATTCTATATAGCAACTTTTGTATTTATGTTTATGGACTTCACTGGATGGTTGCATCCAACTCAGTACATTTGCACAATATTAATATTTGTTGTTTAGAATTTGAAGCAACTGTCCCTTTTTGTATTTAGTTTGATGATGAATATGTGGGGTGGCTCAGCTTTTGTTTAACTTTTGATATGTTTTAATTTGCTGGTGCCGGTAAGTTGCCCTTGTTCAATAACTTTCAACAGTATTATCAATCTACAGTTGTTTTGAAAGTGGTTGGAATTGCCTGAAAACTGATACATATATGCCCAGAATTGGAGCCCACAATGGAAGGAAAAATTCCGGCAACTCGAATGCTTCTTCTGTTGAATCTTTATGTGGCACAAACAGCAATGCAACATCTGAAATCCTAACGCATTTCGGCCGGAGCCTTCTTCATAGCATGTTATCAGGAAGGCTCCGGCCGAAACGCGTTAGAAATTTAGATGCAGCATTGCTGGTTGTGCCAAATAAAGATTCAACAGAAGAAGCATTCGAGTTGCCGGAATTTTTTCTTCCAAGTTGCTGCATGTGGGACACAACAAGCCTGCTATGAGGAAGGCTCCGGGCTAAACGCATTAGCAATTCAGATGTAGCATTGCTGTTTGTGCCAAATAAAGATTCAACAGAAGAAGCATTCGAGTTGCCAGCATTTTGCCTTCCAAGTTGTTGCATGTGGGACACAACAAGCCTGAGCACTGATACTCCTATTATTCTTTAAGCATGCGGTAGAGCTTGGGCGAGTCTTTGACTTTTCCACAGAGCCCACAATGGGTCCCTTTCACTGCTGTCTACCCTTAGATAAGCTGGCACTAGAGGTGTTTGGCAGCAAGTGCATGCATGTTTCTTACCACCTCTGATAAATAAAGACTGCTGCCAATCTAATCGTTCCCTTATTTTATATCAGACTCCCTTTAATGTCTGCGCCCAGCTTTGATGTCATTTTACACTTTATTAGTTCAGCCAATTATCCAGTACCCTCTGCACACAACTCTACACTATAAAAAGGGTTTAGTTAATCCTTTTAAATTTTATATCTATACTGTTTAAATTATAGAAGAATTTCTCCATACTTTAAAAGGTTTTATAATTAGCAAGGAAGGAAGTTTAAACTTGAAACATTATCCAAGTGTCCTTATAATCCCTGGAGTGGAAAGGGCATATAGGAACCCAGGCAGATACACTTTTTCCACTGGCTCTTATTGTGTTATGTAAGGTATTTTTGCTGTAATGCTCTGATACAGATCCATACACTGAATGAAAGTTAAATGTATTGACCAAAAGCATCTTATTTGTTGCTCTCTATAACCTCTCAACTCACAAAAGTGCTGAACGCGCTTTATATATCCTGCTCTGCAAAGGTCCTTTCCCACAAGTGATCTAATCAGATCCACCTATCAGCCTATCACCTTTCAGATAGACCTGTTTGGAAGCTCAATGTTAATCTAAAGCAGAGGTCTCCAAATTGCGGCCCAGTGGGGCCAGATGT
Source organism: Glandirana rugosa (assembly GCA_018402905.1). Classification (NCBI taxonomy): domain Eukaryota; kingdom Metazoa; phylum Chordata; class Amphibia; order Anura; family Ranidae; genus Glandirana; species Glandirana rugosa. The sequence continues at coordinate 1,588,110 of BLSH010163069.1, forward strand.
GGCCCTTTGCTTTCTTTGACCTGACCCTTGAGGCACTGTTTCATTCACTGATACCAACAATGGGACATAATTTCCCCCACTGACACCAATGAAGGGACCCAATTCCTCCTAATGACACCAACAATGGGGCTTAATGACATCAATAATGGAGCACAATTCTTTCCAGTGACACCAACAATAAGGCACAATTACTACAACTGAAACAAACAATGGGGAACTATTTTTTTTCCCACTGACATTGGGACTTTTTCTACTCCCAATGGCCACAGCCCAGCCCCTGTAAAGTCTGAAGGACAGTAAACTGACCTTTTGTTTATAAACTTTGGTGACCCCTGGTCTAAAGCATAGGCGTGCGCACAGGGTGGTGCAGATTCCCCCTGTTTAGACCCCTGAGCCCCATAATGGGAATCCTAAAAAAATTAAAAATTAAAAAATTGTAAGAAATAATAAAAAACAAAAGAATAAGGCTCCGTTCACACAGAGGCGATCCAACTTTGGCGCGACTTTGTTAGGCAATTGCAGCGTGACTTCGGCGTGACTTCAGGCGACAACACGACTTATGCCAGGCGACTTTGCCTGTGGCCAATCAGAGAAGGGAGGGAGGGGGTTGCCACAAATAAAATTCTATTGTTTTCACTGTAAAGCCGCTTGCATTAAGATGGGGGATCCGACTTGGAGGCGACTTCCATTGACTTCTATGGGCACAAGTCGGAGAGAAGTCGCCTTGAAGTAGTACAGGAACCGTTTTTTTTAAGTCAGAGCGACTCAGTAGCATACATTAAGACGGCCCCCATTCATTTCAATGGGATTATAGATGTCAAGCGACTTGGGGCAACTTGAGGCAACTCAAGTCAGAGTGCAAGTCGCCCCTGTGTGAACGGAGCCTCAAAATAAAAACTACTGACACCATCCACTGCCCTACTGACTCCATTCTCTGCTCTGACACTGTCAGTATATATGTATACACATGCACACACACGCACATGTGTTTGAGCTTTGGGGTGCACACCCTATTGCATTAGGCTTTGCACATCTATAGTCTAAAGGCAGTCGGATGCAAATGGATATGTGTCCACTTACATCAAATTACCTAAGAGTCCACTTAGGTTTAAAAAAAAAAAAAAAAGAGGTTTGTGTCCTTTGCTGTTTTTTCTAAACCTAAGTGATGGATCAGATGTTCACCCGTTAACTGTGCCTGCCCATAGACCTAACCTGGGTTCATTTGCCTCCGATCACAAGCTGGTGCAGAAAAACGTACACCGATGTCACTTTTGTGACATGAACATCCAGTCCATTCGCCTCGAATTCAGCATGGAATCTGTTCATGGATCCTCTGTTGATCGGAATGGGGGACAGCCATCTGAAAGGCTCTTACGTTGTAGTGTTTTACTGCTATTAGTTCTATTGTAAGAGAGCGAAGTTTTAACTGTAGCTACAATGAAATAGAAAATTCTCAAAGTCTACTGCACAGGTTATCACTCTGTTAAATGGCATTAGATTCAGGTTGGGTATAAATGTGTGTTTTAATAGGTGTCTATTGAACAAGAAAATTAGGTGTTTGGTCATAAAATAATGTATGAGAATACTTTAATAATACTCTAGGAAAAAACATGGTTAAATGCCCGTTCCAGTCAGAAAATAAACGACGACAGTCGCCTAATTAAAGTTTGTGTACTGGACATGTTTAGGAGGACATTATCGTGAGATAAAGTGGAGTTAAGAAAACTCAATGTCGTAGTAAACTGAGCCTTGTGTTTCTCATTGCTGTGCAGTGCTGAAACCTCTCACTTTCCTCCCTATAATTCTTTATCAAAATCTCGTTGTTGGCGACATGGCTAATAGAGTATAACCCTACAGGTGTGTAGAGGTGCGTGGACAAATAAAATGGGGAAAAGGAAAACACACAACTCCTAGCTATAATGGTTATCCCTTAGCAAATAACTTTGCAACTTACTGTAAAAGGTAACGAACAGATAATGAAGGTGATGGTCATGATGGACAGCAGAATAAGGTGGTCAATCTCCTCAGACATGGAAATCCTGTCCCTCTTATTGGCAGTAATGGAACCAATCCTACGGGTCTTCTGCCTCTTGTGCATCCTGACCAGACTGACAATGACCACAAGGTTACAGGTCAACACCGCAATGATGAGGATGAGAAGAAGGGTGGCGTAAAACATGGAGTAGACATTGCTGAGATTGGAATTGGTATTTCGACTCTTCATGTCAATGAAGCACCATGTCCCGGGACAATATTGGATAAACTCCCCAAAGTTCATTACTGGGAAGAGACAAAAAAAGATGGAGAAGCCATAGATTACTGGGAAGGTGATGACCCCGCACCGCTTCTTGATGAACTTCTCGTAGAAATAGGGGTGCCCAATGGCCAGGGCTCGCTCTAATGCCGTAGCGAACAGGATCGTCATGGTGGCCAAGCTGAAAAAAGTCATGGAAAATGCAAAATAGTTACAAAGTCCCATTTCGACTAATGAAAGCCTCTTCGCATAAGAGGCCATGACTACAGGGCTGATCATACAGGTGCCGAGTAAGTCAGTGACCACCAGTCCAGAGACCAGGATAAAGAATAGAGAAATATTCCCTCGGAATTCCCTGCGACGAGTCTCCAGCAGCACCAGGGCAATCACGTTTCCCACCACGCCAGCAGAGAACATCACGGCGGAGATGGCTGGGCTATCGGTAGGGCTTAGGTGGGTAAGGTTTCTGCAGTCCGATTCCCCCATCATAGTCCAAAGGGATACAGGAATGAGAATTCAGCCCTCGGGGTAAGACGCTACTAGATCATTTGGTCTTCCTTGATCGACACATGGCAGCAAACACAGACTTGGAATTTAGCAGAGTGAAACTTCACTCAGCCCGGCAAAGAGGGAAGCCTGTGACATCATAGAAAACTCTCACTCCTCCCCAGAGCACACAGGGAGGGAGGGAGGGAAGGAAACACAGAGACACAATATTAGATGGACCACTTGATCTGTGTATTCTTCAATATCCTAGGACTCTACAAGACGGAAATATGGAAAAAGTCTTAACCAAGAACACTTACACTGCTCATGGCCAGATTTCCTGGTTCAGCAAGCCTCTGTAAAGCCAAGGTGCTGCTTCTGTAAAGCCAAGGTGCTGCTTCTCGGTATCTTTGTAACAAATGAAAAGTGCTTCAGCAGTTGCATGTGAAACAAATCCATGCTGCTTCTAGTCCCTCCCAGATCCTTACCCACAGCAAGTTCCCTGCCTATAGAGTGAGCAACATCAGCCTGGCCTTTATTCAGAGCAAGCAGTGAATGGTAGCTGTGTTTTATGACTCTCTGACCTGGGAAAGTCTGTAGCTGGAGGCAGCTGAAAAGAGTCTTTTGCAGGATTTGACTTTCCCGACAAGTTGCGATTTGGAGAGATTTAAATCACTTTAAATGCATTTCTATTTTGCACTTTTATAGATACAGGTCCTAATTTACAGCTCTCTATAGAGATGACACCGTTTACTATACAAAAACTGCAATTATAAAAAAAATGTTGATTAAAAAAGGTTTTAAAAGTATGAACACATAACAACATGATACAAATATATGTATTTTTGTAACAATGTTGATGATATGGATTTATGTATTTATACACGCTAGGAGCCTAAAGGAAAAAAAGGGGGGAGGGGGGGGGGTTAAATGTTTTTAATATATTAATATATGTTTGTGATTATTGCAGCTGGACTAATAAAATCTGTGAAATATGAGATAGTGATTAACCTCTCAACCTCTATGACCAGGCCATTTTTTTTGCGATACGTCACTGCGGTTTTTGAACTGGCAGTTGCGCAGTCATGCAATGCTTTACTCAAATTAAATTTGTCATTTTTTTCACCCAAATAGATCTTTCTTTTGGTGGTATTTGATCCCCTCTGCGTTTTTTTTTTTTTTTGTTTTGTTTTGTTTTTGCATTTTAAACAAAAAAAGACCAACAGTTTTGAAGAAAAAAAAAAACAATATTTTTTTTACTTTCTGCTATAAAACCTTTCCAATAAAAAAATGTGAAAAAATCAGTTTTCTTCATAAATTTAGGCCAATATGTATTCTGCTACATATTTTTGGTAAAAAAATTCCAGTAAGCGTATATTGATTGGTTTGCACATAAATGATAGCGTCTGCAAATTATAGGATATATACTGGAATTTCTATTCATCTATTTTTTTTATACTAGTAATGGTGGCGATCGGTGACTTATAGCGGGACTGTGATAGTGCGGCAGGAATTCTGACACTGACACTTTTGACACTTTGTGGGAACCAGTGACACCAATACAGTGATCAGTGCTAACAAATTCAATGGGTATGATTTAACTCCTTGGGATATGTGGAGAATATGCCCACATCCCTGAATGCAAATTAATAAAACAAGACCCTCTGATGAGACTTTAAAGGGCATAGACTCCACTCAAACACGAATACAAAATGGTATAAAAGAATTTCTAGTTTATTATAAAATTGTAGTTAAAATAAAAAGGGGGAACAAGGGGTGAAATGGGGTACATTTAACCCAATAAACAAGTTGATCTAAAAATGCAACAGTACATATAGCAGAACCACTTACTTAATGCACTACTGTGTAATTGAAACCGAGTGCAACCCAATGCGTTTTAAGATTGTGCGTTGTTCCTCTTCATCAGGGGAAAGTGGTGATAGTGCATTAAATAAGTGGTTCTGCCATATGTACTGTTGCATTTTTATATCGCCTTGTTTATTGGGTTAAATTTACCCCATTTCACCCCTTGTTCCCCCTTTTACCCTTTTTATTTCAACTACAATTTTGTAATAAACTAGATATTACTTTATACCATTTTGTATTTGTGTTTGAGTGGAGTCTATGCCCTTTAACCACTTCAGTCCCGGAAGGATTTCTCACTTTAGGACCAGAGCACTTTTTGCGATTCGGCACTGCGTCGCTTTAACTGACAATTGCGTGGTCGTGCGACGTTGTACCCAAAGAAATCTGCGTCCTTTTTTTCCCCACAAATAGAGCTTTCTTTTGGTGGTATTTGATCACCTCTGCGTCATTTCTGATCACCGATATAAACAAAAGAGCGACAATTTTGCAAAAAAACCCAAATTTCTTCCTTTTTTTGCTAAAATACAAATCCAAAAAAATATATTAAAAAAACATTTTTTTCCATCGGTTTTGGCCGATTCATATTCTTCCTCATATTTTTGGTAAAAAAAAATCGCATTCGGCGTTTATTGATTGGTTTGCACAAAAGTTGCCGCGTTTACGGACGATGAGAATTCATTTCTGGGGTTTTTTATTTTTTATTAGTGATGGCGGCGATCTGCGATTTTTAGCAGTACTGCGATATTGCAGCGGACATGTCAGACCATTTTGACACTTTTTTGGGACCATTGGCATTTATACAGCGATCAATGCTATAAAAATGCACTGATTACTGTGTAAATGCCATTGGCAGTGAAGGGGTTAACCTGGAGGGGGAGCTCTGAGGGTTAACTGTGTTCCCTGGGCGTGTTCTAACTGTATGGGGGCTGCCCTGGCTGGGGAAAGGGGATGATCACCGCTTCCATATACATATACTGTGATCAGCGACCTTCGCCCCTCAACAGAACAGAGATCCGTGTTTACATACACGGACCTCCGTTCTTTCACTGTGGGGGGGCCATCGCGGGTAGCCGGTGGTGATCGAGTCCGCCGCACCCGCTCCCTGGCCCCCCGCGCGCACTGACAGTACTAGTATGACGGCGGTTTGTAATAACGAGCCACTCTGTCGCCGTCAGACTGCGGTTGGCGGTCGGCAAGTGGTTAAAGTCCCATCAGAGTGCTAACAATTTGCACTGTCACTGTACTAATGACACTGGCTGGGAAGGGGTTAATCATCTAGGGCGATCAAGGGTGTGCCTAGCCAGTGTTTTTGTGTACTTTGTGTAGGGCTTTTACTAAGAGAAGCGATGGATTTTATTACTTGCTATGCAGAGAAAGAAAATCCATTACTGCCCCCCCATCAGGACTGCATTGTTTACATAGGCAGGGCTCCATCCATCCTCTCTCCTCGCCGCTCAGCGGGTGCCACTGGACAGCCATTAGCACCCACTGATCAGCTTGTGCTGTATCTAATCACAGCACGACTGTGGCATGTGCCCCATACCCAGAAGTATCAGATCATGTACTAGGTACATGATCCGGTGCAGGAGAGCCGCTCTTCTGCCGTATATGTATGTTATGCGGTCAGCAAGTGGTTAAATTTGTACCAAAGCGAATAACCCTACTTTAAAGGCACAGTATGAATAATGAGCATAGTTCAAAGAGTTAAATTCCCAAAGGTGTTGCAGATAACGAGAACAGAAATGGACATTGGACATCTATGGTCACAGCATACACATTCATTTTATAATATTACATTGTAATAGAAATACAAATTATAGTTGTTATGGACAATCCCATATAAGCTTGCTTGAAAAACCTAATTTCATGCTGTGAGTTCTGCCTGTCTGCTGGCCATCTTTCCCACAAATTATTGGACTCCCTGCATGCTTGTCAGCTTCTCCTCTCTCTATTACTTTGGTTCACTTTTGACTTATAAGGTGAAAATCAGTGGTGGCCTGTCCATTAAGGGCGCACGGGCGCCGCCCCTCCTCCCCATTCATGCGTCCGGCCCCCTGATCTACATAAAAGGTGCCGGATTATGGATCACAATTGGGGGGGGGGGTGATTTAAAGCATGTGACTAGAGCAAGAGGCTCTAATAGTCCTCAAAAAAGGGTTGTGTGACGATAGCAAATGAACATTTGCTATTTTCACACTAAATCTCCTCCCCGCCAATCAGAAAGCAGGCAATTCTATTGGACGCCTAGTGCCTAGTAGGAGGAGAGAGGAGATGCACTAGGAGGAGGAGAGCAGAAGCTGTGGAGGAAGCCGCTGGAGGAGAGGACACCGGAGCCGGTGCTCACAGCCCGCCACACCGCCGCCCGCCGCGCTGGAGGACACCGGAGTCACTGCCCGCAGCCCGTCGCCAGCTACCCGCCACCTACATGGGGTAAGTGCTAGACTGACCTGCAGACAGCAGGGGGAGAGGGGTAGTGTTGTGCTGCTGGCCGCCTAGGGGGGGGGGGGGTGGTTGTTTTCTACCCCCCCAAAATAAAAACACCAGCCACCACTGGTGAAAATATGCCATGGCACTGTACTGTTTGCTAGCAGTGATTCCTCTACTGACTACGCCTCCTGAAGCTCCTCCTCCTCAGCACCTCTGTAGTTCAGAAGGCAGGCTCTGTGAAATGTGTGACACCAGGGGCGTTGCTAGGGGGTGGCTATTGGGGCTACAGCCCCAAGTCTCTTACCGGGTGGGTGCAGTTATGCAATTTGCAGGTATGTCTCGGTCCGGAATGCAGGAGGCAGGGGCAGACTGAGCCGTGGTAGCTCCGGCTCGGCCCTCGTCTCCACCTGATGTATGGGGAGGCTCTCTGGGTACCCTGATGTATGGGGAGGAACTCTGGGGACCCTGATATATGGGGAGGTTCTCTGGGGACCCTGATGTGTAGGGGGGTTCTCTGGGGACCCTGATGTAAGGAAGAGGCTCTCTGTGGACCCTTATGTAAGGAATGGGCTCTCTGGGGACCCTGTTGTAAGGAAGGGACTCTCTGGGGACCCAGATGTAAGGAAGGGGCTCTCTGGGGACACTGATGTAAATGGGGGGGCTCTCTGGGGACCCTGATGTAAGGGGGATCCGCACTCAGAAATGTAACAATGTTTATATATATATATATATATATGTGTGTATGCCCGCTCAAGCGTATGACTCTACTTTGCTGCTATGGGCTCTAGCCCCAGATCTTTTGTAGACATAGCAATGCCCCTGTGTGACACAGCAGTGCCTACTCACAAGTCATAGTGACTACGTGTCACAGAATTCAAGGAAGTAAATATGTGGGATTCTTCAAGAAATACGTTTTTAAACTTTAAGATCATTCAGACTAATAGGAGTAGGCTAGTAATGGTAGAAACACAATGTGGAAATTAATATATCATTTAAAATAACATTTTGACCATAGATACACATTTTAATTACCTCACGCCCGACGTATAGACCTATAATGTCGCCCCAGTCTCACCACACTTGCACGCCCAGCACGGTGATCGCTGGTGCGATGTATCATTGGGACACGGAGCGACCCCGATCTCCGTAAAGAGCTGATGATGCGTCTCTTTACCCATTTGATCAGCTGTGTCCAATCACAGCTGATCACACGTAAACAAGGAAATGCCGGTTATCAGCGACATCTCCTCACATGGGAGACCTGCACAGATAATCGCGGCACTGATCACCAGTGCAGCCCTAACACTGCCCAGCAGTGATGCCAGTCTGTGCCCATCAGTGAGGTCAATCTGTGCCCATCAGTGATACAAGTCAGTGCCCATCGGTGCCACCTATCAGCGCTCATCAGTGCTGCAAATTGGTGCCTCCTCATCAGTGGCGCCACATCAGTGAAGGAGAAAAATTACTTATTTACAAAATTTTCTGACCAAAACTAACCCCCTTTTTTTTTTTTTTAATTTTTGGTGTTTTTTGAGCAAAAAATAAAATTCCCAGCAGTAATTAAATAACACCAAAAGAAATCTCTATTTGTGTGAAAAAAAATTATACAAATTTAATTTGGGTACAGCGTAGCATGACCGCACAATTGTCATTCAAAGTGCAACAGCACTGAAAGCTGAAAATGAGCCTGGGCAGGAAGGGGGTAAAATTGCCCGGCATTGAAGCGGTTAATATTGCTAATTTATTACATTTAAGGCTGGATTTACATTGCAGCACGCTCCAGCACACAGCAGGGGTCCGGTGCTTCCTGGTTCACCGTTTCAGGTCCGATTTCAGCCTGAATTTTGGGATGAATTCGGACCTGAAATGGACCAAAAGACACACAGGACCCCTGTGCAAATTTGCACCGGAGCCGCTGCGGAGATGTGCGACATAGAGAGCCGCTCACCATCTCTTACCATTGCGAACTGGATGCGGTGAACCCAGCCTTAAAAAGCAGATCCTCCCAAAATGGATCTTTGTGTTGGGAAGTGGTGGGCAAGGAGTTCATCTTTCAACATTTCCTGAATTTGCTCTTCTCTGTGGACCATATAATAGATTAAAGTATGACTAAAAGCAAAACTTTTTTCTAGTTTTGGATAGAGTGGAGAAGGACTAGAATGCTTGTCAGTTTTTATTGCTTTCTGTGCCCTCGTTAGGGAGATTCACCCTCTTTGTTCTGTTTATCATTATCATTGAAAGCAAAAGAAAACCCCAAATTTTGGGTTGTCCCCAGAAAAGTGATAAAGAGAAATCTTCCAATGGGGGCACTAGTTCTGGTAACCTGGGGGTCCCCAAGGAATTCCCTTAATTTGCAGGGATTTCTTCTCACTTCCTGTTTGGCTATAGGACAGGAAGTGAAGGGAAATCTCCTAAGATAATAAGACACAGATGGTGAAAAAAAAATCTGACAGGGTTTATAACCCTCTCTTGCTCTATCCAAAATGGAAAAAAAAAGTTTTGCCTATAGCTCTACTTTAAATGACCTAGCTACAAAAGTAGAGTCACTGGTGTGAAGTTTAGACCTGGGTTTCACCTTGCTAAGCCCTATTTACTACTCCCACCCTCTTTTCTCGACCACCCCTAAATTTCTGCTCTACAGGAAGTTTTCCATTCGGTTGAGTCAGAAGAATGTCCCTGGAAGAGTGGCACTGGGATGATGATGAAGGTGTGACTTTGCTGTATTTTGGCACTTCTCATCTTCCATCACAACAATGTTCTGGAGGATCTTTGGATAACACCTATTTGGCAGCTGTGCATTCTGTGAGGGCAACAAAAGGGGACCAGGGACTCTTATGGAGCAGGGGGATAATCCTATGCTGACACGTAATGTATGGGACAACCATGGCATTCCCCACCCTTGACAGTTGTCATTGTAGTACGTGACGTCCTGAGGAGACATCCACTTTCATTCTGTTAAATTAGATTACCCATCACTTTCTGTCCTGGTGACAGCAATTGGGGGATCAAAAAGTAATGTTAAAATTTCTCCAGCAGGGACACAGACGGCAGTAAAACATTGCAGATCCTCTAACCCTTCCACACTGTGTCCAAAAACCAGAAGAAAAGCTTTGGCAAGACTTCCATGCTCAGATACAACAGAGTTATCTTCATATCCAAATAATGCAAAGGTGTGGGCGATCAAAGTTCAGAATTCCTGATTGGGTTTGATCCAGTAATTATAACCTTGTGGTTAAAGCAGAAATGTAGCCAAAAAAAAGATAAAAAAGTAATAGCACATTAAACAATGAAATAAGAAAACCAGCTTTTTTCTTCAATCCAGAGATTGCCCCTGCAATATTTCTTCGGCCACTAGATGTCCTTAATCTGATGGCCAGCATCATTCAAAGCGGTTGTATACCCCCAAAAGTGATTTTACCTACAGGTAAGCCGATAATAAGCCTTACCTGTAAGTAAAATAAAATAAATATCTCCTAAACCTGCACGGTTTAGGAGATATTCCACTTGCAATGCAGCCGCTGACGTCACAACGCATGCGCAGTGATGTCCCGGTGAAGGCCCGGCACATGACGCCAGACCCTGCAGGAAAGTCTGCCGGAAAGACGGGCTCCCGTGCGTGCACGGGAGTGATGCCTCGCAGCTCCAGCCACTCACAGAGCCGGAGCCGGGAACCCAGAAGAATCCACACAGCGAAGATGGAGGGAGCGGACAGCCCTGCAGGAGCTTCATTTTAAGGGGAGTATTTCATAATGAGCTAGTATGTGGTGCATACTAGCTCATTATGCCTTTGCCTTACAGGTTTCTTGTTTTTTTTTTTTTTTTTTTCCGTTTTACAACCGCTTTAACCCACTTTGAGCCCAGGTCATCCTCAACCTGCTATTTAGAAACAAGAGGGGAAAATGCGTTGGTCTATCTTACAACTGTAAAACTTTATACTTCAACTTGCATAGCATCTGAGCACAAAATTATAATCATATGTTACATTTCCTTTGAGGGGAAATTATTATATATGATTGTAATTCATCTTGACTGAGCCCCAGATTGTGACTAGACATTGAAAAAAGAAGCAATAAAGCAATTAGCTTATCTCTGTCACAATGTTTTCTCCTTCCATCGACCTCCTCGTCAGCTAAACTGATTGGCAGCTTGTGCTGCTTCTTCCTCTCAAACCGGAGCCCTGCTGTACAAGGACTGCAATAAGCTGATACCAGGGCACATTCAGGTGCTTACACTGCTTGCATTTAAAAATAAATGTATGGATGATTACATTATGAATGATTCAATTAGGGATGATTAATACATTAATTTGTGACTTTCATATCTGTCCAAAGATAAGTTTTAATACAGAAGCTGTGTTAGCGATGTTCCCTGTTATTAGTCTTACACTATGACTAGAATAAGGAGTGTAATCTTACAGAAGCGCAAAAACGTGTAAGTGGGCGTCACAGCTGCAAGAAGTCTTTCCCTTATCGTAACAAATCACACGTTTCATAAAGCATCTGAGTCACCTATACTGTGTGGGCGAGACTCCTTCCTGCAACCATTGTCATACGCTGACTGTTGGGGTTCGCACGGAGCCTCACCTTTCCCCTACAGCTCACTTTAAGGCTGAACTCCAGACAAAGCACAAAATACACAGATGAAATGTACAGTATTTAAGAGAACAGATTTAGCTGCCAATAGGATTTGTTATTCTGTCTATACAGTCCTGAGATTTACACAGCTTGGACACAGCATAGACCTCTTTGTCAGGGTAAGAAACCTACCTGTTTTATGCTGCAGTTCATGAACACCTACAGGACTTGTCCGCCCAATCACCCCACCAACAGCAGCCGACTGACCAACTGATGAGCTTAGTCATTTGTCACTCTGTTCTCTCCTCCAGTCAGAAAGCTCCTAACACTGCAGCACTGCTGATTGGCTCATTTCCTACTTATCCCTCCCCCATTCTGAGTTCTATTGAACATGCACTGCAATAGGTTTATACCTAAGTCAAAATCATGCACATGATCAAAGACCTTGAGGACCCTATATCTGAAGATGAGGTTGCCAAGGCTGTTGCAAGCACTCCCACTGGAAAGGGTCCAGGTCCTGACGGCTTCACGCCAAAATTCTTTAAACACTTTGCTCATAGCTCCCAACTGTCCCTGATTTCGAGGGACTGTCCCTGATTTGGAACAAAGTCCCTCTGTCCCTCTTTCCTCCTCATTTGTCCCTCATTTTGGTCTCATGCATATATCTGTATATAAAATGCACTATTTATCAAAAACGTGTTTCCCCATGCTAAACCTTTTATCCAATTTTTAAATTGCTGCATTTGGATATTTCAAAAGCCAATATAAAGGAATGGTAGTGGTAAAAAACTCTCTTTTAAGGGGGTGTGTCCTATGCCTACATACTTTTGCTAATAGGTGTCTCTCATTCCCATCTCAGAAAGCTGTGAGGTATGCTTTGCTTCCCTTATAAGCCCTTTGCTGACTAAAGTGTTCAACTCTTCAACAGAAGGCAATGGGTTCCCTACCCAAAGGCCCCTTTCACACAGGCTTTTCAGGCGGACCTGATCGGACCCTGCATTGTCTTCCTATGGAGCGGCGAATGTCAGCGGACACATGTCCGCTGATACCCGCCGCCATCCGATCCGATCTTGTCTTCCAAAACGGATGGTGGTCCTATTTTCCAACCGTCCAGCGGATCGGATCAGATTGCCCCATAGAGGAGAGCAGGACTGTGTCCGTGTCTGCTCTGCATAGCGGAGCGAACATGGACCTGTCATCCACCTGCTCAGAGGGGATCAGTGGAGGGATCCCCCCGCTGAGCAAGCTAATTCCGCATAGCGGAGGCGCCCGTGTGAAAGAGGCCACACACTTGAGAAGCATATCTCTCTTATCCCGAAACCTGGTAAGGATCCTTCTGTGCAAATTATACCCTTAATAGGCGTTTGACTGGGTTAGTTGGCAGTTCCTACGTCTATCCCTACAACAGATAGGTTTAGGCCTGCACATAGTCTCAAGGATAATGTCTCTCTATTCCTCAACTTCGGCTAGGATCAGAATTAACTTTTCATCGCCAGCTTTCTCTATCCACAAAGGTACACGACGGGGATGTCTCCTGTCGCCCCTTCTTTATATTCTCACAATGAAACACCTTGCTGTGGTCCGGCGTCAAATCCCAACTGTAAGGGGCATTTTGGTGGGTCCTCTCCACAACAAACTAACTTTATTTGCAGATGACCTGCTTTTATTTGTTACGCCACCCCTAACCTCCCTCCCTTTGATGTTGGCAGAATTCCAGAGATTTAGAAAGGTCAGCAATTTTAAAGTAAACTATAACAAGTCGGAACTTTTAAATATATCACTCCCGCCAGAAGTCCTAAAACAAATCTCAACTTCTTTCCCCTTCAAGACTGGGTCTAACTCTATACGCTATTTGGGGATTCAAATTCTGTCTGAGGCGTCTCAACTGCACTCTTTAAATTTTCCTCCACTTTTACATAGAACTAAAGCTGACTTACCGACATATGCTACCAGGCAACTTTCGTGACTTGGTTGATTCAAAGCATTGAAGACGGATGTTCTTCTTCGCTTTTTGTACCTGTTTCAAACAGTTCTGCCTCCCCTCCTCGTACCTCCGGTCTTTACGCCGGATGTTCTCTGAGTTCATTTGATTTTCAAAGCCTCCCAGAATTTTATTAAACATTATCTCTTCCAAAACATTGTGGCAAGGCAGGAGTCCCAGATGTTGCCCTATATCATAAAGCTGCGGTATTTACACAAATTATTAACTTGTTCCACCACCCTTCTTTCAAGCTATTGGTCCAACTAGAGGATCACCTGAACCCTATAGATCTCTGCGCCCTACCTTGGACTTTACCAACCAATTGTCTCAGGCTCTCAATCCCTACTGATCTGATAACTATATACAAAGAAACATACATTTTATTACTAGCAAACTACAAAATTATGCAAAGCACAACCCTAACCTCAACCTAAACACGCCCTCAGGCCAAGAAACGATTACACATTTAACCCATGCATGCAGCCTTTTTCCAAAAATCTGATCTTATCAAAATCTAGGGGATGTGAAAGGACAGAAATAAAGCCGCACACCCATAGACTGTCAGACAGCAGGTATGGGGACCTGACATTTCTCCACGCCTTTTCCTGGCCCCCGGCCACCACCTTTTGCGTTGCCATTCCTCCAGGGGCCCTATGCTCCATATATGGTGGGAATGCTATCTTACTAGGTCCTTCTGGCAACATATCTTTGACCTATACTGCAAATTGATGGGGACTTCTATTCAAGCCTCACCTGAAATAGCTGTTTTGTTGGTACTCCCTGGGCCCTTTAAAACCAATAAAAGAGAAATTCTCTGTCACTTCTTATCCACCACTAGGGCAATTATTTCCTGTCATTTGAAATCTACCAACTCTGGTGGGCCACAGAGGTAGACTCAGGGGCCTTGAATGTCTGTTGGCGCAGGAGGCAGGCAAGGAGCAGTTTTCGCAAACCTGGACCTCGTGGTCTGTGTTCAGCTACTCATCTGACTTTCTCACCTGGGCTGAGGGAGTTTCACCTTCTACTTCTCCCAGGCCTTGATGGTTTAAACATAGCTTATCTTTCTAGAATCTTCGTCCCTTAGCCATTCTTACACACTTTGTACGATTTATGTTTGACTCTTTTTCTTGCTATCGTGAAAGATGATCAAAGCTGTGTGTTACTTCATAGTGATCCCCACACCCACAGCATGCTCATAATGTTTTCTCTCCAAATCTATCAGATTTGCACTTTTGTCTACTCTACGGTTATCCAACATGTCGATATTTGGGTAGGCACTCCATACCTTATAAGTGTTCATGTTATTTTGATCCATTTTTTCACTTTGTAATTTGAAGATCTTGGTACATGCTATATGCCTTATCCCCGTATTTGTAATGGTTTTTTGTTTGCATCCACATTTTTTTTATACAATAAATGAAGACTGAACTAAAATCATATACTTGCACTGCTTATATAAAAAAAAAAGATGTTTAAATTAATACAAAATTGCATTAATTTTTCCTCTTTTTTTTTTTTTCTTTTATATTTGGGTGGAGTTCAGCTTTGAAGGGGAACTGCTGTTCATTTTCAGTAAGTTCACATTACAGTAACATTTAGCTGAAACTTTTGTGAAGATGTTTACATTTTTTACAGTGTTCCTTATTTGAATTATTGCATTTTATTTACACATTTATAGGTGCTTCCTCTTGGTTCATCTCCTGTTTTCTAAGAGCATAATGTTTGAGTCATCACTGCAGCTTTTAGCTTCCATTTTCTGGTATTGCATTAAATATAGACATTTGTAATGTTAGCCATTAGGCCATATTTACACAAATGGCAGACTTTTCAGCCCCTCTGAAAAGTGGTCTGTGGTGGATCCCTTTTCAGAGGCATTTCACTAGTGGCGACACCGGCGTGGAGGCAATGTCGCCTCCTCATTGCCAGTTTTGAAGTATAACTAAAGGCAAACTTTTTCTTTTTAGTATTGGATAAAGTGGAGATGGATTAGAACACCTGCCAGTTTTTATTGCTGTTTGATTCACCCTCTCTATTTGTCATGTTTGCTGTTATCACAGAGCATGAGAGTGAAATAAAATCCAAAATTCTCAGTTGTCACCAGAGAGAAACAAAGGAAATTTTCCAATGGGGACACTAGTTTTGGTGACAGCCAGGAATTCCCTCACATTGAGAAAATAGGGAAATCTCCTCCAATGGGAATTAAATGGCGAAAAAAAAAAATGACAAAAAAACCCCACCATTTATTCAAAATGAAAAACAGTTTTGCCTTCAGTCCTACTTTAACCCTCTAAATGTCACACCACCATGCCAAAACTGCATGGAGTCGCAGGGATGCACAACCCTGTCTTGCTGCTTTTGTGGGGTGGGGGTAGTAAAAATGCTGCTCGACCTCCTATTTTTTCTGTCTCCCAACCAAAAGTGTGTACAAGTCCTTCGGAGGGTGCTCTACATTTCAATGCAAGCGTATATTTCTTGTTTACCATTTACCAGCTGCTAAGAAGCCAAACAGATTCTTTGCAAGACAGGAGGGGTGCCAATCAATGCTGACCACTAAACTGACCTACCTGATTCCTACACTGATCTAGCTGCCCCCTACACTGACCCTTACCAGACCCCTGCACTAAACATTACACTACCCACCTACCTGACACATACACTGACCTACCTACCTCATACACTAACCTACCTACCTGACACATACACTGACCTACCTACCTGACACATACACGGACCTACCTGACACATACACGGACCTACCTGACACATACACGGACCTACCTAACACATACACTGACCTACCTAACACATACACTGACCTACCTAACACATACACTGACCTACCTGACGCATACACTGACCTACCTGATGCATACACTGACCTACCTGACACATACACTGACCTACCTACCTCATAGACTGACCTACCTGATGCAGCGGCACCAGGCAGCCAGAGCCAGGATAGGAGAGCCGCCCATGCCCGCCCATTTAGACAGAGCAAGCGGGGATCAGTGTTATTTCCGCCTCCTGGACCCGGCGGCCCCTATGATGGACTCTACACGTTCCACGGTCCCAGCATTGGACCAGTGTTACGTCCATCATAGGAGCCGGGTCCAAGAGGTGGGACTTTGCGTACATCAGTTGGCCACGTTAGATGATCGATCCCCACTCTCCTGGACAAGGCTCGGGGCTAAGAATTTTATTGTGAATTCTGAGACTCGGGGCTATCCAGGGACCCACTTTGGGGCTCCAGCCCCCCCTCCCGATGCCACTGCTGAAAATGTAACGAATATACCTCTCCCCCCTCTCTAGGTGTCAGGAAGATGCAGCTGTTTCTGTGGTTTCCGCGGTGGTGCGCGCGCCTGTGCGCGTTCGCGCGCGTCCGTGCGCGTTCGCGCGCGCCCGTGCGCGCACCCGCGTGCGCGCGCGCGCATCCGTGCGCGCGCACGCGCCGGAAACAGGCGCCAATCGGCCCTATTTAAACTTGCAGGACCCAGTGCCCGGTGCTGTCCGTTCTACAGCGTTTCCCGCATCTGTGCCCCCGGCAAGCTATTTCTGAGTGACTTCCTGTTCCTGTGACCCCGGCTATCCCTTTGGACTTGTTGCTATCTGCCTGCACCTGACCCCGGCTCGCCTACGACTCTCCGCTTGTCTGATCCCTTGTACCGTCTTTGCCAGCACGTTGCCGACCCAGCCTGTACCCGACCATCCGTTTGCCTGATCCCGCTGTACCGCACCGCCCGCTAGTTGCCGACCCGGACTGAAACACTACTCTCCTGTTTGCACGAGCCCCAGTGGACTTCCGCCTACCAGCTAAGGACTGTCCAGCCCTCGTGCCCCCCTGTGCTCCTGAGCTCCCTGTTCCCACTATCAGGGGTTCTCGAACCAGGGCCGCAAGAGAGGTTGCCCCCCGCATAAGCCAGACTCTACCACCAGGTACGTGACACTAGGCCTCTAAACCAGGCCCCTTTCCTTGCTAGCTTTTCTCATTCTCTCCCCGTTTCCCTACCGGTGCGCCTCCTCTTTGTTCTTAGCGCCATCTTTCTGCCTACCTTCCTCCTGGTTTCTGACCTATTATATGGATGTTGATGGGCCTCGCGCATACCCCGCTGTAGGTAGCTCCCCAGGATCCCTTGGCCCTCCGGGCATTATGAAAAGGCCTATCTCCTGTTACATCAGTTCTCTTTTTCACACTGCAGCATTTTGTCTGTTTTTGTATGCTAAATTTTGTTATCATGCCAATGCTAGCCCCTGCGTGGGCAGAACGACAGCATGTTAGCTACTTGTTAAACTGAATAAAAATGACTGAAACAGAAAATGTAATGAATACATTGATGACATAATGTAAATAGCTGTGGGCGTTCAGCTGCAAAAAGCTTCCTAAAAGATTTGGGAAGCGAGGAATACTTTAGTACATTAGGCTGCAGCTCTGCACCCAGACAACTACTGAAGGTCAGCACATTGGTGAAGCCCATCCTGAGCTCTCAGGCTGCTGAAAGGCCACCTAAGTCAGTTCCTGTATGTATCTGCTTACATGCCCAATGCAAGCCTGATTTCAGTTGTAATTAAAGCAGAGTTCCACCCATTTAAAAGTCAGCAGCTACAAAAAGTATAGCTGCTGACTTTTAATAAATGGCTACTCCCCTGTCCCATGGTCCATTGATGCGGCTGCCCGATGCATCGCTCCTCTCCCCCTCCCCTCCGCAGCGATGGCATAGCAAGTGTGTGGCTTCACGGCCGGGCACTCACTGCGCATGTGCGAGCCACACTGTGCGCTGTGAATGGCCAGGCAATCTTCTGGGACCTGTGACGTGTCCCAGAAGATTGTCAAGAGGGAGGGGAGAGAGGTGAACTTCCTTCCGGTTCCGCGGCGCCAGGAGAGGAAGTGGGAGCTGGGACTCCCACCCCACCAAAAAAAAAATGACATGCCAATTGTGGTATGTCAGGGCGTCACAATTACTTAAAGCGGAAGTTCTACTTTTGGGTGGAACTCCACTTTAATGTAATTATATTTGGTTAGCTTAATGGATACAGTATAATACAGTATATAATAGAAATATACGGTATAATAGAAAGCTGTTCCATATACGTAGCTGGGGTTTTAATTTTGGAGGAATTAGTCATCCATACTAAGCATGAAAAATAGAATTTACTGCCATCCAGCAACTGAAGATATAACACGGAATGACAATACACACCAAAGCAAACAGTCAGCTCAGGAATGCCGTGAAGCCAGCGTGTGACATATTTTAAGTACTGCATGTCCTTCACTATAAATACAATCATGTTTCTGACTTTTACCTCCATTTTAAAGCTTTGAGCTTTTCCCAAAGAAACTGTCATATGTGTATTTCCGCATACTAAAGGATGTTTTGTGGTTAACTTACACGCAATAAAAGCACACATGCAACCGTTTTATAGTTTGTGTTGCACTGACATAGCAAATAATATCCGGCAGACGATCCAAAACATCACTCTGATATGTGACTTTCCCAGGTTTGTTGCCAGTTATATTTTTAAAAATGTTGGGGATTTAGGCAAAATGTTGTATTCATCAATGCAGGCTCTATGCAAGGGCACATAGAAAACAAGTGTTCTCTATGACCTTGTTTACACAGGCCCACGAAAAGCTTACCAAAGCAGCCGGAGGGGATTATACACATGCCAGTCAATTTAACAGAAAATGTAACTCTGCTCATTGAGTTTGATTGGTGGTACCACATGTCAAACTCACCCATGAAGACAATGGGACTGCGTTATAACTGCAAGCCAGGAACAAAATAGGAAGTGGACGGCCGCACTCTAAGTAAACGCCTTTATTGTATCAAAAAGTTAAAATCCATGTATGCAGAAGTACAGACAAAAAGAGCCACTGACGCGTTTCACACCCTCATTGGCGCTTAGCCATCGCCAGCTATGACTAAGTGCCAATGCATGGATTCCAGTGGGTTTTTTTGTTTTGTTTTTTTTTTTGGAAGCACATGATTAGAGTCTGAGGCTTTAATTCACCTCAAAAAAGGGTGGGCTCGGGGCACAGTGAGCCCACCCAGTTGTGCGACAATAGGGAATTAATATTCTCCTGCTGCTCCTCCCGGCCAAACCCGGCTCAGGAAGCGGGTCCTGAGACTCGATTGGCCGAGAGGAGAAGCAATCCTATTGGCTGCCGAGAAGGAGGGAGGGGATGCAGAGGAGGCTGCACCGCCACGAAGCCAAGGAAGGAGGGTAGACGCAGAGGCCAGGCACCCGGAGGAAGCCTGTGACCTAGATGGAGTAAGTTCAGGGAGGGGGGGTGCAAGAGACCCGACTTCTGGAGGCCCTGAAAAAAATACCGCCCCCGCCACTGCAATACCACCATTGCTTTTCAGAATCTTACCACCTAGCTAAGCATAATTGGTCAGCAAATGCAATCCTTCATGGAAATGGTATTCCCTGATGGCAAAGGGCTCTTTCAGCTGGATAATGTGCCCTGTCACTGTGCAAAAATGGTTCAAGAATAGTTTGAGGAACACAACCAGAAGAGGAGGTTTAGGGCTACTCTGTGCAAAACCATTGAACAGTGCAGGTGAGAATGACAAGTTTTATTATTTTTATTTTTTTAACCATTTTACCCATCATGACCAGGGCATGTTTTGCTATTCAGCACTGTGTTTCTTTAACTGGCAATTGCAACACTGTACGCAAATTAAGTTTATATCCATTTTTCACACAAATAGAGCTTTTTTTGGTGGTTTTTGATCACCACTTGGGTTTTTTTTTCTTAATATATACATGAAAAAAAGACTTTACTCTAAAACATATCCAATAAAAAAATGTAATTTCTTCTTGGTTTGTGTGAAAGTTATAGCATCTACAAACTGTGGTATATACACTGGAATTTACTCAGCTACAGACTGTACGCTGTAATGGCGGTGATCAGCGACTTATAGTGGGACTGTGGTAGAGTGGCGGGCAATCTGGTGCTAACAGCCTCAGGCTGAGAAGGTCACTAACTGACACTGCTAGTGACACTAATACAGTTATCAGTGTTAAAGAGGTTGTACAGGCTGAAGGTTTTTACCTTCATGCATTTTTACCGATGCAGTAAGGTAAAAAAAAACCTTCAGTGTTCAGCTCCCCCCTCAGTCCCCCTAATACTTACCTAAGCCTGAACTCAATCCAGTGATGTGCACAAGACCCGAGGCTCTCCCTAGTGATTGGCTGAGATGCAGCAACAGGCCCCACTGGCTCCTGCTGTTGTCAGACACAGCCAGCAGGGGCAAGGTTGAGCCACGCTCTCTGTGTCTTATAGAGCCATACTTATGGAGTCTCAGGAGCGAGCATGCACGAGTGCCCCCACAGCAAGTGGCTTGCTATGGAGGCAATCAGCAAGGGGGCCCAAAGCATCGGTGGGGGACCCGAGAAGAAGAGGATCGGGGCTGCTCTGTGCAAATCCACTGCACAGAGGAGGTAAGTATAACATGTTTGTTATTTTTTTGGTTTTTGTTTAAACGATACTTTACAATCACTTTAACTTTCTTTCCAAGTGCATCAAAACAATATATATATAATGTTCAATATCTTATAGTTCATTATATTTTTATAGCAGACGGAGTCTTGGTCGAAAAGCCTGTGCCCTGCCAACATGCTGCTGAAAAGTACTCCTGCTCTCTCTGTGGAAACAGTGGTCTCTCTGCAGAGGTCGGGCACGCCCCCTTTTGAGTCAGCAAAAATCATGCCCCCACTGATTGGAAAGCTCTATCTAAGATTCACGGGGGGCACCTCTACAGAGGGGTTACGGTTTCCACACAGAGATCAAGGGTCCTTTTCTATGTGGCTGATTTCCAAAGATAACTGACTGTAAGACTTTGCACAGCTTTTGAGTTGATGCACCAAGTTTGTATTTTACTTTTTTAACCTGAAAGTTCAGTTGTGCTAGCCAGTTACCCTTCCAGAGATCCACTGCAGAATTATTGTGGTTGATTTACTAAAGGCAAATAGACTGTGCACTTTGCAAGGGCAGTTGCACTCTGCAAGGGCTTTTGCTCCATAGCTCCAAAGCTTAGCAAATGAGGAGAAGCTCCACAGGTTCTGCTTTCAATTATCTATTGCACAGATTGATCAGTAAATGCCTCCCACTATTTGCAAGCTCTTGAGCAGGGGTAGGCAACCTTAAAGATGTGAAGATCTACCTGAACAACGTAGAAGTCAAAGACCACCGGGCACAGTGTCACCTCCTCGCACATGATCTCTTCTTTCCTTCTGCTGGCACCACTCTGGAGACCGCTAGCCAGGATAAGAGGTGGAGTGCAGTTGGTATCACTCCACATGGGACATGAGCCAGCACTACAGAGTTGGCATCAGCCTATTGAGCTCTTGCTCCCTACTACAGCTCCAACTTTACAAGTAGTCCCTCTGCATTGCACTCTGATGCTTCGGGATGGCGGGTCAGCAAGTCCAGACCGCGATCTACCAGTCACCTGGCCGTGATCTACTGGTTGCTGACCCCCGCTCTTGAGTAATACTCACCGATCAACCACACCACTATGATCACTGACAGGTAAAATGAATAACATTGATTATCTTGTCACAGTGGCATCTGAAAGTGGGTGAGATATATGAGGCAGCAAGTGAACATGTCGCTGAAGTTGATGTGTTGAAAGCTGAAAAAATGAGCAAACGTAAGGATTTGAGTGACTTTGACAAGCTTTGAATTGTAAAGGCTGGATAACTGGGTCAGCGCATCTCCAAAGCTGCAGCTTTTTTGGGATTTTACCAGACTGCAGTGGTCAGGAGATACCAGAAGTGGTCCAAGGAAGGAAAACTCATGAACCATTGACAAGGTTATGAGCAGTCAAGGCTCATTGATGCACGTGGGAAGCGAAGGCTGACCCTGTAGTCCAATCCAATAGAAGAGCTACTGTAGCTCAGTTGCTGAAAAAGTTAATGCTGCTTTTGATGGAGAGGAAACACACAGTGCATCATAGTTTGTTGTGTATGGGGCTGCGTAGCCACAGACTGGTCAGGGTGCCCATGATTGACCCATGTCCACAGTAAATAGTGCCTACACTGCACACATGAGCATCAGAACTGGACCACGGAGCAAGAATGGTTGGAGGAACACAACAATAAATTTGAATTTGGAGCCTCCAAGTTATCCAGCTCTCAGTCCAATCGAGCATCTGTGGGATGTGCTGGAAAAATAAAGCCAATCTATGGGCTCTCTGCCTTGCAACATAGAGGACTTAAAGGATCAGTTACTGACAGCTTGTTTAAATACACAAAACTATGGCTAAAGTTACATAGTAGCCAGTTACCCTTCCAAAGATCCACTGCAGAATTATTGAGGTTGATTTACTAAAGGCAAATAGACTGTGCCAGCTTGGTGCCAGACAACACAGCATACCTTCAGAGGTCTAGTGGAGTCAATGCCTCGACAGGTTATGGTGGGTGGTCATAACGTTATGACTGATCAGTCTATAACCAGTTATACATGTGATTCTGCATTTTCGAGTAGTGCCCGCCCGGCTGTGCTGTCCCTGGCTCTTGCACATGCTGATCACTGTTTACTTTATGGCGTGGTCCCGGCGATTGTCGGAGCAAGTGACAAGAGAGAGCTTTGTGTATGTAAACAGCACAAAGCTCTTTTCTGACAACGGTAATGTGCCAGTTTCTGTTTCCCTACAAAGCAGGGGATAAAAACCAGCACATCATTTAGTAAAAGCAGAACACAGTAAACATAGGCACACATTTAACCCTTTGATTTCCCCAGATGTTGACCCCTTCCCACCCAGTGGCATTAGTAGAATGTCGGTGTATATTATTTGCACTGATCACTCTTAATATCTCACTGGAGAGGTCAGTGGGAGTTAGCCAGTTTCCACTTAGTGTCAGATTGCCCGCTGTCCCGCTATAAGTCACTGATCACCGTCATTGTAGACGCTATAACTTTCACATAAACTAATCAATATACACTTGGTGGAAATTTTTTTTACCAAAGACAAAATATATTTTGGCCTGAATGTAAGAAAAAAAAATAGATTTAGAATTTTTTTTTTGTATTGGATATGTTTTATAACCGTAAAAAAAGAATATATATTTTTTTCAAAATGCTTTATTTCATTCATAGCACAAAAAAAAAAAAAACGCAGTGGTGATCAAATACCATTAAAAGCTCTATTTGTGGTAAAAAAAAATGTGATAAACTTTGCTTGCGAATAACTCTGCATGACTGCGCAATCGCCAGTTAAAGTAGCGCAGTGCCAAATAGCAAAAAATGGCCTAGTCATGAAGGGGGTAAAATCTTCTGGAGCATATAACATTGGTCAATCCTTCAGATCTCTTTTACTAAGACCCCTTTCAAACGGAAGCGCTGCAAAAGCAGTCGTTAAAACGCCAGTCATTTTTACGTTGCTTTAGCGGAGCTTTTCAGGCGCTAGTGGGGTCCTTTCTTTTTTGACAACGTGACCTTAAAAATACCCAAAAAAAGACCTGTTTTGCGGCGCTTTGAAATAGCTTTTTAGGCACTTTGTAAGCACTGCCCATTCATTTCAATGGGCAGGGGCGTTTTTGAAGCCCCTTTTTAACCCCTTGCCGACCGCCGATCGGCAATTGACGGCGGCAAGGTGGCTCGTGAGCGCAAATCGCCGTCATATGACGGCGGCTGCGCTCACGAGCCTAGTGAGCGCGTTTCGCGGCGTTTTGTCCAGAAAAAAACCCATAAAAATTCCAGTGCAACAGTTTTTTCTTTCCTGGGGTGATCGCGGACTTTTCGAGGCGATTTCGTTGCATTTTTACTGACCGCAAAATTGCTGACGAAAACGTCGCGAAGGCAAACTTTCCCCAGAATCATTTTCTCTAGACTTCCTAACTGGTTACAATATACGAGGTCTTCTAAAATGGGGGAAGTACTGATCCGGTAAAAAACGATAAACCGTGACGCGATGAAATTGACCGCTAACGCGTCAGTACGTCTCAATAAGCGTTCGTTTC
>BLSH010163069.1:1651772-1675018 GCA_018402905.1 Glandirana rugosa
TGGTGGGTGGGTGGTAAATGCATGGTGGGGGTGTATTGTGTCACCTAGGCAGCGCTGTGGGCATTGCACATCGCCCACAGCGCTGCAGCACGTCCTCTCTCCCCCCTCTCTCCTCTCACACTGCACCGATCGGTGCGGAGAGGAGAGAGAAGCCGGCGCTTCCGCCGGATTGTTTACATGTGATTGCGCCGTCATTTGACGGCGCGATCACGTGATGAAAGGCCGCGCACAGCGGCCATTCATCACGATCCGTGATCAGTCGGGTCCCCCGGACCCGACGGTCACGGATGTTCCCGTGTGCGCGCCCCAGGGGGCGCGCGGGAAGCGCGATTCTGGGAGGACGTCAATAGACGTCCTCCCAGAATTAAGCAACCGCCCTGTAGACGTCTTTTGTCTATGGGGCGGTTGTTAAGTGGTTAAAAAAAGAAAAAAAAAGAAAAAAATCTCAGAGGGAAAGGAAAAAAAAAAAAAAAGGAAAAACAAACCCAAATCAATGTATAAGGCAAATGGTAATCAAGCTAGCAGCAGGGTCACTGAGATAAGGCAGAGGGATACTGCTGCTTGGACCTTGAAGAAGACGAGATACCCCAAAAGCTTGTCCTGAAAAATTGTATGTTAGTGCAAATAAAAAAAGTATCATGGACAGTACTCCATTTTCTCTATCGCAATTGCACAAATCCGGCTACAATCACCTCAAGCGTTCCTTCAAGAATAATTTTACATCCTGTTTTTTCTTTTTTTTTTCTTTTTGTTTTTATGGTGCAATGCAATCATTCATTTGACCCTGTTAAAAGAGAAGTATGGGTTTACATTTTTTCCAGATTCATACTTGCCTAGCTGGATGCAGCATCGGCCCCCCACCGCCTCTGACTGAGAACCGAGCGATCGAACACCGCAGATCACAAGGTTCTCACAGCTCCCTGAGCAGAGAGCTGGTGACTATCTGTCACCTGCTCTCTGCTCTGCCCCCCTCCCCCCCACGCTCACTTGCGGGCTGAGCTGTGGAAGGGACGGGAGCAGCCGACTCAGGCTCTCAGCAGCTCGCTGAGAGGCTGAGCCGGGTGCCGGCCCAGGCATGTGGGCAGATCCCGACTCCATTGTCGCGATCTTGCCTGAGCCTGATCCAGCTCTAGCTCTGGTACATCAGCAGACTTCAGCCTGCTGTCTGCTAAAAATGGGTCACAGGAGTGCCGAACGAACGACACTCCTGTGATCCACAAGAGAAGTACAGGCAAGCAAGTTTTGGCTGTACTTCTCCCTTAACTATTAGAAAATCAAACAAATATTCCATCCAATTTAAAGCGGAGTTCCACCCAGGTAAAAGTCAGCAGCTACAAAAAGTGTAGCTGCTGACTTTTAACAATCGGAAACTCACCGGTCCCACGCTCCATCGATGTGGCCTCCCGAAGGCTTGCTCTTCTCCCCCTCCCCTCTGCGGCGCCGGCATCAAAAGTGTGGGCACCCGGCTTTGGCTTCAAAGCCGGGCGTGCACTGTGCATGCGCGAGTCGCGCTGCACGCTGTGAATGGCCGGTGTATCTTCTGGGACCTGTGACGTTTCCTAGAAGATCGCCAGGTGGGAGAGGAGGTCTTCCGGTTCCACAGTGCCACGTGAGGAAGTGGGACCGGAGACCCTGTGAAAACAGGGTCCCCCCCCCCAAAAAATGACATGCTAATTGTGGCATGTCAGGGGGTCACCTAACCTTAAAGTGGAAGTTCCACGTTCTAAGTGTATCTATGGTAAAAATGTAAAATCCTATATCAAAGTGATTGTATGCCATCCAATTCTGGGCACCAGTCCTCAGGAGGGATGTGCTGGAGCTGGAGAGGGTCCAGAGAAGGGCAACAAAATTAATAAAGGAGCTGAAGAATCGCAGCTATGGGGAAAGACTACAAGCATTGAACTTGTTTTCTCTGGAGAAAAGACGCTTGAGAGGGGATATGATTTCAATGTACAAATACTGTACTGGTGACCCCACTATAGGGAAAAAGCTTTTCCTTGAAAGGGAATTTAAAAAGACACGCGGCCATTCACTAAAATTAGAAGAAAAACGGTTTAACCTAAACTACGTAGAGGGCTCTTTACTGTAAGAGCGGTAAGATGTGTAATTCCCTTTCAGAAGCAGTGGTTTAAGCAGGGAGCATCGATAATTTCAAAAATTATGCAGGGGTATACTTAACTTATAAGCACACACACAGGTTGGACTGGATGGGCTTGTGTCTTTTTCCAACCCTACCAACTATGTAACTACTGTATACTACTGTAAAGTCTTGTTTTTTTTTTGTTCCCTACCGAGTCCCTACCGAGTCATATTAAAATGATGTCGGCAGGAACCGCCCGTCGATCCGGGCCGATGTCCTATGACGTCGGCCTCTTCTCGCCACTACTGCAGGCCCCTGGGGGCTCACAGAGTGGCGATCACGGATCGATTGTGTGCCGGGCTGTGTCCTATCGCAGCCGGTCACTACCGACCTCCACGTGCATGCCGCTCGTGCGCGCCCCTGGGGACAAAGCCCAGCTCCGATCAGTGTAAACAGCCAATAGAATTGGCTCTTTACCACGTGACCGGCTGTGTCAATCACAGCCGGTTATGTGATGTTAGCGAACTGCGGTAACGAGCTGTTACCGCGGTTCTCCCTGTCACACACCGATCGTGTGTGAGAGGGAGATTGCGGTAACAGTTTGTTACTGCCTAGTGTAAAAACCAATCACACTGATCACCCCCCCAATAAAGAGGACCTGTCACCACCCCATCAAAGTACCTGTCACAGCCCATCAGAGTACCTGTCACCTGTCCATCAAAGTACCCGAGTACCTGTCCATCAAAGTACCTGTCACAGCCCATCAGAGTACCCGAGTACCTGTCACCTCCCCATCAGAGCACCCGAGTACCTGTCACCTGCCCATCTGAGTACCCAAGTACCTATCACCTGCCCACCTGAGTACCCGAGTACCTGTCACCTGCCCACCTGAGTACCCGAGTACCTGTCACCAACCCATCTGAGTACCCGAGTACCTGTCACCAACCCATCTGAGTACCCAAGTACCTATCTGCAGCCCATCAGAATACCTGAGTACCTATCTGCAGCCCATCAGAGTACCCGAGTACCTATCTGCAGCCCATGACTCATAGAATATACCTCGGGTGTTTGCTTTCCAAAATGGGGTCATTTTGTTGGTAATTCTACTGTCCTGGTGCTCCAGGGCCTTCAAAAGTGTGATCGGTATGAATGAAATTTTATGTGTAATTTATGCTCCTAGAACGCCTTACGGTGCTCCCTGCATGTTTGGCCTCTGTATGTGGCCAGGGTGTGAAAAAGTCTCACACGTGGTATCGCCATACCCGGGACAGTAGTAGAATATATTTTGGGGGTTAATTTTTGCTATGTACATGCTATGTGTTAGAAATATCTTATAAATTGACCACTTTGTGTAAAAATAAAAGCGTTTTCATTTTCTTTCCACATTTTTCGAAGACTTGTGAAAAAAATGAACGATTCAAAAGACCCTTAATGCCTCATCGAATATACGTTGGGGTGTTTGCTTTTGTTAGTAATTCCATTGTCCTGGTGCTCCAGGGCCTTCAAAATTGTAATAGGTGGTTAGGAAATTAGATGTGAGATTTCTGCTCCTAGAATGCCTGACGGTGCTCCCTGCATGTTGGACCTCTCTATGTGGCCAGGCTGTGAAAAAGTCTCACACATGTGGTATCGCCATACTCGGGCGAGTAGCAGAATGTATTTTGGGGTGTAATTGGAAGTATGCATATGCTGTGTGTGAGAAATAACTTGTTGTTATGACAATTTTGTACAAAAAAAAAAAAAATAATAATAATGTCTTAATTTTCCCAATAATTGTGGGAAAAAAGTACAACTTCAAAAAACTCACCATGCTTCTTACTAAATACCTTGGAATACCT
This sequence comes from Glandirana rugosa, assembly GCA_018402905.1. Taxonomy (NCBI): domain Eukaryota; kingdom Metazoa; phylum Chordata; class Amphibia; order Anura; family Ranidae; genus Glandirana; species Glandirana rugosa. The sequence continues at coordinate 1,655,691 of BLSH010163069.1, forward strand.
AATTTTTAAAAAGGGGTCATTTGGGGTTATTTGTACATTCCTGACATTTCAGGGCCTCAAGAAATGAGATCGGCCATCCGTGCATCAGGTGTGATCAATTTTCAATGATTGGCACCATAGCTTGTAGACTCTATAATTTTCACACAGACCAAATAATATACACTTATTTGGGTTATTTTTACCGAAGATGGGTAGCAGTATAGGTCTTGGCCCAAATTTATGAACAAAAATTACTTATTTGCAAAATTTTATCACAGAAACTAAAAAAAAAATGTTTGTTTTTTTTCAAAATTTTCACATTTTTTCACTTATGTCGCAAAAAATAAAAAACCCAGAGGTTCTTAAATACCACCAAAAGAAAGCTCTATTTGTGTGAAAAAAATTATCAAACTTTTGTTTGGGTGCAGTGTAGCATGAGAGAGTAATTGAGATTCAAAGTGTGAGAGCGCTGAAAGCTGAAAATTGGTCTGGGCAGGAAGGGGGTATAAACGTCCTGTATTGAAGTGGTTAAATATAATAAACATGTTATACTTACCTGCACTTTGCAGTGGATTTACACAGTGCAGCCTGGATCCTCCTCTTCTCAGGTCCCTTTTTGGCTCTCCTGGCCTCTCCCGCCTGACAAGTGCCCCCACAGCAAGCAGCTTGCTATGAGGACACCCGAGTCAAGCTACAGTTCCGTGTATCCATTAAGACACCGCACTGCGGTCTGGGCCCGCCCCCTTGCTCTCTTCATTGGCTGACTGGCTTTGATTAACAGCAGCGGGAGCCAAGGGCGCGGCGCTGCTGTTTCAGCCAATGAGGAGGGAAGTCCCGGCAGCCGAGACAATCCTACAACATCGCTGGATAGAGAGGGACATCAGGTAAGTATGAGGGGGTCTGCATAGAATGCATTAAGATAAAAAACCTTCTGACTCTAAACCACTTTAATTTCCACATTGTATTTAAATTTTTTTCTCTCCTACACCTAATCTTAACAATCTTAACGCTTGTAAACTTACTTTTTGAAGATCCCCACACATTTACTTCTTTGAATTCAGTAACATATAGGCACTGCTGTGTCACACATTTCACAGAGCCTGCCTTCTGAACTACAGGGGTCAGTACCCGAATTACTGCTTGCAGACTGCAAGGTACTGTGGGATATGCAGTCCTTAGAAATAGAGAAGAAGCTGCAAAGCATGCAGAGAGTCCAGAAGTTGTAGAAAAAGGTAGCCAGCAGACATTCTGCTCTCACAACATGAAAGGAAATTTTCCAAGTGAGATTATATTGGTGTAGAGATACCCCCGCAAGAGCCGCTTGAATATTGTTGGTTCACTACTCAGCCTCTTCAACCCCAAGAACAGACTCAACCCCACTGACACACCTGGCATGAGTGTAGTGCAAACACCCCAGTAAAGGACACAGGTTATAGTGATCACAGAAAGTAACTTTTACTGTGAGCTTGCTTAGAGGAAGATGGAACAAACAATCAGTAATATAAGGTGATAAATAAGTATATTGCAGCAGAACAAAGATTACAGGAAAATTCAACAAGATCAAATATGTCTACTTTCAGGGAACTCCTTAAGTGAAGTAGCCCCAAGAGCAGAGGTAAACATATGATAATAATGGGTCACAGGGGCGTTGCTAGGTCTACAAAAGATCTGGGGCTAGAGCCCATAGCAGTGAAGTGAAGAAAGCCATGCTCTTGAGCGGGCATACACATGTGTGTGTGTATATATATTTCCTGGACCTCCTCATGTCAGCCTACTATGGGTCAGCTCCACCCCCTCTGACCCCTTCAGGACAACCTCTTCCCCAGCCTATAAGAGGCGGCTGTCTGCCCATATGCAGTGTTCTTTTTTCGCCCTCGTTCCGGACGCCTCTTAAGAAAAATAGATATATTCATACACACACGCAAGAAGAAGCACGGTAGGAGACTTTCTGCAAAACCTTGTAATATCCATGCGATCCTGCTCAGGTTCATGCACTCTCCTGAGTTCAGTAGACCCCCTGTCTGGGCTGTAAATCTCCCTTTGTGGGGTACCCTTGGTGCTGGGTCTCAGCAGTATAAATTACTGCATGTGTACACCGGCCTCTAGAGAGTGGTTAAATACTGCTGGTTTGGGCTGTGTGGCGAATTGATGAAACAGCAGGTTGCTGAGAGTGGCCACTTCCTGGTATGATAGGAACGCCCTCTCCCATGCTCTGGTTCCTGCTTCCCTGTGGTGATTACAACACCTGTGGCCCCAGCTTGTCTCATAATCACTGCCTCTGTGCTGAGTGATGTGGGATCTCAACATGGCTGCTGCCTTGAGTTGCTGGATAGATCTCTGGCTGTCTGTGTGTTTCCAGGTATCCTGGGTCCTCCTGCCTGCCTCTATAGCACTGAAGAACGCATGGAAAGGTTTGCTATTTTATTTTTATTTTGTTTTGTGTTTGTTTTTTTTTTTGTTTTTTTTTTTTAAGAGTGCATTCTTCTCTACACTGAGAGAAGACCCAGATGCGGGATAAACGCCCGCAGGGAAGTACTAAAGAGCCGCATCACCCGCAAAGAAAGAAGCGCTCAAAGAGTTATAAGTCGGGTCACAGGAGTGGTCGGCGGCGGGATAAAATTCCTGTGCAACGCACCCTCACCGGTGCCTCATTGCAGTACCTTGAACCCAGGCCAATTGCTGTTGCTACACCAGAATGCGACCACTAAGCGCTAGCATGTGCATAAGCAAGGAGCGCTAGCATGTGCATAAGCAAGGCGCAGATCCTCTTCATCTTCTGGAAGGGCCTCGGCCCAGGAAGAGGAGAGGGCCTGCTGGGCATGCGGGGCAAACTCCCTACCGGGGAGATGTGTATGCTTTACTTGTTTGAAGGAAGCTGCGCGTGATAATGCAAGGTGCATGTGGTTGTAGCTCAGAGGGTAAACGCACTAGTTGTGTTAATGTGAATCTATGCAGCTGTAAGTTCAAATCCCATGTGTGCTGTGCTTGGATTGAAGCTACAGGTGACTGGCCTGTTGGCTGCAAGAGGTACGTAGTACCCGGCATAACTTCCATCCTCATCTGCTTCAGAATCAGAGCAGATGCGACATATCGCTACAGTTCATATTAACATTCAGAGGATTCTGAGTCTGATCCGTATCCAGACACTCATGCATTTGATTTTTCCGTGATTCCTTCTTTGGGCCTGATTCGCATCCTGCATTTTTGATCCATCTTGCGGATTTGCACTACAGTCTATTTGGCGTTGTTTCCTATGGAACACGTGTTGTGGTGTGCGTCTGCGGGGGACACTGGAGATGCATGGGTGTGAGTCGGGCTTAAGACCCCTTCCTCTCTGAGGCGCTTTTTAGGCGATTTCACGTGAAAACCTATTTCTATTAAAATCAATGAATGCTTTCACACTGGGGCCGTCCGCTGGCAGGGTGGTGGAAATACACTCCTCTCCATTGAAATAAATGAAAAGCTCTTCAAAAGCGCTCAGTGTTTTGCAGACTTGAAAAGGTCACTCCTGTCCTTCCCATTAATTTTTTGAAATACAGGAAATAATGGAAGATGAATGGGCAAAGCACGATAAGATTGAACATCCACAGCAGGGTCTCAAAGTTGTACCCTTTTCGCTCTAAGGATGCAGAGCTTTGGGATTCCACGCCTAAAGTGGATGCCTCATTACAGAGACTAGCTCGACGTATCACTTTGCCTCTAGATGACTCAGTATCCTTCAAGATCCGATGGATTGTAGGATAGATACAGATCTCAAAAGAATGTACATGGTAGCAGGAGCGGCATGCAGGCTATTGCACTTACCTCAGTGGTGGCAGCCTGAAAGGTGTGCATTGCATGGTTAGAGGCCAGTTCTTTGGGTTAGGTGATGGGAGACGAAGGTTCCTCCCTTTGCAGCTCATTAAGATCACGGTGTATTTTCTAGCAGAAGTAGCCATGAACCAGGTCAGAATGACAGTTGATGGCTCATTCTGTGACGGCACGCAGAGCCCTAGGGCTGAAGCATTGGTCAGCGGATAGTGCTTCCAAGCACAACCTTTAGCTCAGTCCCTTTCGATGGGAAATTTATTGGCAAGACCTTGGAGATCTAAAGAGGGTTTCGGTTAAGTTTTTGCGTACCAACCAGGGCGACCGTTCTTTAAGCAGTGCAAGGGGCAGGGTCCAGCCTTTCCCAAAGCCAAGGCGAAACAGCCAGCAAAAGCTTCAGACAGGCTCTTCTAAAGGGGCCCTGTTAGGAACTGCTATGATAACCCTCGGCTATCATCTCTCTGTCAGTCTGTCTTAAGCTTGGGCGCCCAAGGAGAGCCCGTCTTCACCCCGTCTTCACCCCAATGATCACAAGCAAAAACCAAGCAAGGTGAAAACAGACTCTAATTTTACTGGCATGGTGAGGGGTTTTAGACACCTTTTAGACAAAGAAATACATAATTCATACAAGGGAGGGGATATGTAATTACGTGTCTTATAGGAAAAAAGAATAGTTGTCTTGTATAGCAGTTATTAATATTTTCTCATACGCTTTCTCATGTAGAGACATCATTCGCAACTTTTTATCTGGACAATACGTTCTCTTCAAGGTCTGTTCCTTCACACACCAGCCAGATGGCACATTCTTTCAATGTGACGTGTAGAGGAACAAAAAACGTTGTCAGCATAAACTTCTTAAAGCAACATTTACACAAACAAGATGGAGTAACTAAGGATAATAGGTTTTCTATCATCTACAGGCCCCCATCCAGACTTCCCAAGTGGGAGCAGACTGTCTTACTTTGGAGAGGTCTGGGCGGAAGAAGTTCAAGATGCATGGGTCTTGGACATCATTCAAAGAGGATATCGCCTAGAATTCAAGGAAAGACCTCCCTAGTCTCATTCTGTGGAGACCCGGATTCCTACTTGTCCAGAGAAAAGGGGCTTTACTTATTAACCACTTCAGATCCGCGCTATTGCCGAAGTACGGCTCCAGCGCGGATCTGAAATGCCGGGACGACGTCCCCTGTGCACGCTCCTCGCGCGCCCCCTGGCCGCCCGGACCCGCCAATCTCTTTTAGGAGCCTCAGAACGGGGAACCGCTGATGTAAACACGGCGGTTCCCCGTTCTGTGACAGGGGACATGACAGATCTACTGATCCCTGTCACTGGGATCAGTTAGATCTGTTATGTCCCAGCCAGCCCCCCCACAGTTAAAACACCCAGGGAACATATTTAACCCCTTCACTGCCCCCTGCTGGTTAACCCTTTCAATGCCAATGACATTTACACAGTAATCAGTGGATATTTAAATTTCTGATCGCTGTATAAATGTCATTGGTCCCAAAAATGTTTAAAAAATGTCCGACATGTCTGCTGCAATATCGCAGTCCCGATAAAAATCGCAGATCAAAGCTTTATTTGTGGGAAAAAAAGGACGCAAATTTTATTTGGGTACAATGTCGCACGACCGCGCAATTGTCATTCAAAATGCGACAGCGCTGAAAGCCAAAAATTGGTCTGGGCAGGAGGGGGGTTTAAGTGCCCAGTAAGGAAGGGGTTAATATAGGTAAATAATTTATTGGCATCTCAAGCAATCCTGCCAGTTCTGGAGCATGAGAAGGGAGAATGATTCTATTCTCCTCTGTTCTTGGTAACAAGATCCTCAGGAGGATTCAGGCTGGTCCTGTACTTAAAAGCCCTGAATGCCTTCATGAAAGTCCCTCCATTCAGAATGTAGTCCTTGCAAGCCATCATTGTCTATTGTGAAGAAGGGAGATTTGCTAGCGTCAATAGACCTAGCGGATGCCTACCTACATGTGCCCATAAGTGCATCACACCATCGCTTCAATTTCCAATTTTGTTGTCTGCCATTGTTGTCTGCCATTCGGGCTCTGCACAGCTCCAAGAACATTTTCAAAAGTTTTGGCAGTGGTCATCGCTATCTTAAGAATCAGAGGCATTCAAATTCTTCATTATCTGGGTGACATTCTCCTCCGGGCCGCATCAAAGTCCCTCCTTCAACAGCACATGCTGATAACCTACAGCACGATCAGATGTTTGGTTGGTTAATCAACCATCGCAAGAGTCGGTTGCAACCGGCTCAAGTCCTAGGGTATCTAGGAATGCAATTCGACACTACCCAAGTTCATGTATTTCTGCCTCTCAGGAAGATTGTGGAAATTCAGACCACATCGGAATTTGGAATGACCATTTCTGATGGCCAAGGAATGTATGCAGTACCTGGGCCTGTTGTCTTCCATGATACAGGTAGTACCCTGGGCCAGATGACGGAAGGGGAGATTTCAATACAGTTTTCTCCATCAATGGGATTGCCATTGGTTAACCCAGATCTACCATTCAGTACCAATAAAACAGTCTCTGATGTGGTGGAAGATATCTCAGAATCTATATCGCAGGGTGCCTCTCGACCCTCCGGTTCCTGTAGTGCTGACTACAGATGCCAGCCTAGTAGACCGGGGAGCTCATTCCTTAGGCCAACAAGTACAGGGCAAATGAGAGGCATCTCTATCTCAGCATTCAAACCTGTTAGCATTAGAGGCCTTTCGGCACGCTCTAGTAGCCTTCCAATCGATTTTGCAAAGGGAGCAGTCGAAGTCCTTCCCAAAAACAAACCATGGTAGCCTACGTGGCCCTCAAGGGGGCACCAGGAGCCTCCCACTTCTCAGAGTGGCATGCCAGATTTTTCCCTAACAGCAGCATACCTTCCGGGTCCACAAAACAAGCTGGTGGAAAAACTGAGTTGGAGATTCTTGGATCTGAACAACGGGGCTTGAATCCCAGATACCTGTTCAAAATCTACAGGGTCTGGGGGACATCGGTCATAGATTGGGTGGCAGTGGAGGAAACTCTCAGATTATGTGTTACGTCTCCCGAAGGTGGCACCCGCAAGCTCCAGGCCAGGATGCTCTATCCATTCCATGGGACTTCCAAAGGTTTTCTGCTGCAGAACAAGCAGTTTAACCTGAAGCCGGGGAAACTGAAGTTGATGGCGTGGAGGTTGGGAGGAGATCTATAGAGCATTTAGTCAAAAGAAGACTACCAATAATTCTTTATTATAGGATATATAAAGCCTGTTGTCACTTCTCTGCAGGAAAGAGCTGGAATCTGAGGTCACCCCCAGTCTCTAACCTATTGGAATGTCTCCTGGAAGGTCTGGGCAAGGGTTTAGCGTATAGCTCCTTAGAAAGTTCAAGTCTGCCCTCTCAGCTATGTTGAACAAAGATGGGCCTTGGATCCACTAGTGATGCATTTCTTAAAGGTAGCAATAAAGATCGGAAAAAGATTTATTGGAGACCTGAAGTGGGTCCTGCCTTTAGTTCTAAAAGCCTTAGTAGCACCTCCTATTGGTCTGGTGCCATTATGCTCTGTCTCAGTGCAATTTTTTGATGACAATGGCATCAGCCAGATGAGTGTCTGAACTGTGTGCTTTCTCAGCCAGGGAGCCATATTGCCTAATACTCCAAGATGAAATGGTACTCAGACCGGTCCCAAGCTTTCTTCCAAAAGTAGCTTCAGCTTTGCATATGAATTGGGAATCAGTCTTATCGGCTTTCCCGGATAGTAACTCGAAAGACGAATGGACTAGGCTGGATCTAATGCAGGTCTTATCAATATACCTAGAGCGAACTAAGGATTTCTGGAAATAAGATCAGCGCTTCATCTTTCCCGGGGCCTCCAGGAAAGGCTTGGCAATGCCACCTAGAATGGTGTCTTCATAGATCATAAAAACGATCCAGATGGCATTTAGAGAGTCAGGATGTCCTCAGCCATTGAAGGTCAAAGCGCATTCTATGAGAGGCAGGGCAGATTCCTGTGCATTATACGCTAAGGTGTCAGCAGAAGCAGTGTGCAGGGCAGCTAGCTGGAGTGCAACTAATACTTTCATTCAGCACTACAGAGTGAAGTTAACTCTGACGGCATCGGAAGCTTTTGGGTCTACTGCTCTGTTGGCGGCTGTCGGCCATTAAAATAATTGATATCTGTTTTATGATTCTGGTTGTTTGTGTCTTTCCCTCCCCTTATGTGGTTGATTGCTTAATTACGTCCCATAGTAGGCTGACATGAGGAGGTCCAGGAATAGGGAAAATTGTTTTCATACTTACCGTAAATTTCATTTCCTTTCCTGGATCCTCCTCATGTCAGCCGAGGAATTCCCACCCAAAGTCCGTCGCAAGGTGGGTAAACTAAACACTGCATATGGGCAGACAACCGCCTCTTATAGGCTGGGGAAGAGGTTCTCCTGAAGGAGTCAGAGGGGGCGGAGCTGACCCATAGTAGGCTGACATGAGGAGGATCCAGGAAAAGAAAATTACGGTAAGTATGAAAACAATTTTCCCTAATATATATATATATATAAATATTGTTACATATCTGAGTGCAGATCCTCCTTACATCAGGGTCTCCAGAGAGCACCCCTTACATCAGGGTCCCCAGAGAGCACCTTTCTTACATCAGGGTCCCCAGAGAGCCCCTTCCTTACATCAGGGTCCCCAGAGAGCCCCTTCCTTACATCAGGGTCCCCAAAGAGCCCCTTCCTTACATCAGGGTGCCCAAATAGCCCCTTCCTTACATCTGGGTCCACAGAGAGCCTCTTCCTTACATCAAGGTCCACAGAGAGCCCACCCTTGCATCAGGATCCCCAGAGAGCCTCCCCATATATCAGGGTCCCCAGAGAGCCTCCCCATACATCAGGGTGCCCAGAGAGCCTCCCGTAAATAAGGGTCCTCAGAGAGCCCCCCCATACACCAGGGTCCCCAGAGAGCCCCCTTACATCAGGGTCCCCAGAGAGCTTCCCCATACATAAGGGTCCCCAGAGAGCCTCCCCATACATAAGGGTCCCCAGAGAGCCTCCCCATACATCAGGGTCCCCAAAGAGCCTCCCTATAAAATCGGGGTCCCCAGAGAGCCTCCCCATACATCAGGGTCCCCAGAGAGCCTCCCCACACATCAGAGAAAGAGGGGGGGTGGATGACAGGGGTGAAAGAGAGACCCCCTAGCCCTGCCTGCAGTCCCTACTGTCCCAGCCTCTGTCTGTGTGGGTAGGTGTGTGTGATCCACCTACCTCCCATCCGTCCTTGGTCAGCCTTTATTCTTCCGTTTCCATGACAGTCATAGCAAGCTAGGAGAGGAGCTTGGAAAAGGAGTGCAGGCTCTGGGAGGCACCGGGGATGCCGCTCAGGTTGGTGGTGAGGCCTCATCTTCTCTCTCTCACTCCCTCCTGGGCTCATGCCGGCTGCCCAGGCTTCCCCCTCCCTATTTGAAGATGCCACTGCCCTGCACCCCACCGCCACCGGACCAGCAGCGTTTGCTCCAGTCCAGGACCATGACAAGTGGCTGGGCTCAACTCTTTAGGCCCCACAAGAACTAGCGCGGAGGAGGAGGAAGTGGAACCCTCCTCTGCTTTAAATGCTGGGCAGGGAGGGAGTTGCGGCCGTGATGTCACTGGTTGCTAGACACTAGACGGCTCTAGCAACTAGTGACCAGGAGTAGAGTCAGGAGGAGGCGAGGGAGGAGCTGTAGCCAGTGCTACCTTGGCTCAGTCTGCCCCTGCCTCCTGCATTCCGGACCGGGACATACCTACTAATTGCAGAACTGCATCCACTCGGTAAGAGACTCGGGGCTATGGGCCCCAGACTCGGGGCTATAGCCCCAATAGCCACCCCCTAGCAACGCCCCTGATGGGTCAGGAATATAATGCTACTTCAACAAAGCATCTGATAACCTCAATCTAATTGGGCTATATGAGTCCAGGCAGGAGGAAGGTAGAGAAATTACCTTGTTTTTGTCTGTCAGTCCTCTCCCTTCTTCACCCCAGCATCACACAGTCCCAGCAGGCCTGCTTAACCACAATACCTGACACAGTGCACTGAATCAGCCCCCAGTGTGGATCCACTAGTAAGTGACTAAAGTCCTGAATACCGATGGGGCCCTTTAAGGCTTTGGGTGACTCTAGGGTAGTGTACTTGTTGTTCTCCTGTTATGAGATGAACATAGTCATTCAGAAGGGTTTGACAGGCAACCAGTATTGTAATCCTGTGGGATAGTGGACAAGTAGTTCTACTGCCAGGCAGAGTGTAACCGCATCACAGTTCCATGTAACTAAGGGAGGCAGAACAACAAAGATAATTCAGAGTTCTGGCTTAGGAAGGATTGGGCAAAGGCTCGCTCACCAACTCCTGTGTGAAGGGCTGCAGAGGAGGTTGCTGTGGTACCGGTCCTTGCAGGTGTCCGATTGATACCTCCTCACAGGGACATCGCACGCTGATCAGGCTGTCTGGGGATGCGCTCGGGGTCCTCTTTTAGCTCCGGATGTCCGCTGCCGACTTCCTCGCTGTAGCAGGCGCGATTCTCCAAATCTCAGGCCTCGGCACTCAGTCCCCCACATCCAGCCTCTTTCGTGCCTCGTGGTAGCTTTGCTTTCTCCCAGTAAGCCACTGGGGTAAGATTCCTTCTCTCCAGCAAAGGCTGTTGCATTCTGTAGTTCTCGCTATATAGATTACAAAGCATCCTGTGTTGAGGACTCCATTTCCCAGAGTTCCTTGCTGCTCCAACAGTTCTCCCTTGATTGGCTAACTTCCTTCTACCAATGAGGAATTAGATTAAAGGGCAAAGTGGGCTGTCTTGTCTGTGAACATGTCTATGACTCATCTATCAGTGTGAAGAAAAAGGGAGAAGGAAACCCCTCCTGCAGAGCTGACAAGCTGTGTCTCTGTTCAATGAGAGTACCAGTTAGCTTGGAAATGTAGTGAGGATGCAGAGCAGCCGCTACATTGGATTGTCAAAAATAACTATTGCTTGTATTGTATTACAATGTTATAAAATGAAAGTGCATGCTTTAACAATAAATTTCCTTTAACTAGTGCAGCTCTTTGGATGCATGTAGTAATGGAGTGAACCATTAAGCACAAGCTGATGGCTGTAGCAGCAGGTTTCAGCTTGTGCAAGTTTTTCTCAGCGTGCTAAAAAATGAAAGTGGTCGGGCAAGTGTATAGCCAACGATCACAATGACTGCGCAGACGCTGCATTGTCCCTGCCCCCCACCACCACCACCAGAGTCCCTCCCCCACATGGTTAGTAGGCTTTCCCACTCTTACCTGGAGCCTAGGGCCACATTCGGCCACTTCAGGGTGGAGAGGGAGAGGAAACCAAGGAGCCATCCGTTCATTGATTTCCTGTGCACCGAATGAAACAGAAAGCATTGATTTTGTGACTTCCTGTTTCAAAGCCTCCATTCTCTGGCCGGTACAGAGGAGCATCTAACTGAAAAGATCTGTGCTCAGTTAGATGCTTTGGAGGGCATTGGAGTTCATTAGAATACCCAACCACGTGCAGGGGGAAAAAATTGCTTTTTTGATTGCACTTGATTGAATGAAGTCAGCAGAGCTTCACCTCATTCGCTTAGAGGAAATTCCTTTGCAAAGTGCAAGTTGCAAAGTTAAGAATCCGTTTGGCTTTAGTAAATCAACCCCAATAAGTCTTGGGCTGTAAATCCGCAAACAGATAGGGGTTGATTTACAGGAGGCAAATAGGCTGTTTATTTTGCAAGAGAATTACCTCCATAGCTTAGTAAATGTGGTGAAGTTTCACTTTGCAAAGAATACCCAATAGTGAGCAAGGAAATTTTAAAAAAGCTGCATTTTTGCTTGCACATGATGAGTCAACAGAGCTTGTACACTAAGGTCTGGTTATAGTTTCCTTGCAAAGTGCAATTTCCCTTTTATAGGGAACAGTCTATTTTCCTTTAGTAAATCAACTGCATTATCTCACCTAATGCCTAAAATACAGCCAGAGGGGCTTTTCACAGGCCACAGGCATACTTTCATCACAGCTGCAGCAAATTTAATGTGACATGCCGAATTGACAGGCGACACTGCCTGTCAATCTCGTCCATTAAAGTCAATGAACCGCAAGCCAATCCTCTGGCTTGTGGTTGTGGTGCATTTGTCCCATTGTAAACTGCTGTTCAGCAACAAAAAAGGCAATAGGGAGGGGCAGGACTGCCTCCTGCACACCTGACAGTGGCTGCTTAGTGGCTCCAGAACACTGACTAATGCAATGGCGACTGGTGCTAAACTTTTTATTGGGGGGGGGGGGCAGCAAACAAACCCCCCCCCCAGGTCCGCACTCAGCCCTCCACCGCCACGGCTTCCCCGGCTTCTCCCCTCAGGCCAACCTGGTCTGGAGATCCACCTCCTGTCCTGATTGACCGGGAAGAGAAGCCGGAATCCAATAGCGAATATTAATTTGCTAATGTCACAAATGGACTGTGCTCGAGCCCAGCCTTTTTCAAGCCAATTAGAGCCTCAGGCTTTAATCGTGTGCTTAAAAAAAAAAAAACCTCATAGAAAGCTAGGAGTCCGGAGCCCTACATGCAAACTGCATACAAAGTAAGGGGGTGGGGGGGCGCCCTTGCTCCTTTTATGGCCCTTGGAGTGTTTTATTGCCCTTGGCTATAACAGGATGTGTGTATGTCTGTGTTTTGCTGTTGACCCACATTTGTGTAGCATCTGTTAAAGATCAGGCAGTGTTGGGATGTTGAATCTAGCTGTATGAGTTGAGTTTATGGATTCCTTTGCTATGCATCCTATTGCATTTTTGTAATTGCAACATGTCCTGTTCTGTTGTGTCACGTCAGTTTTTATCCATCCAAACTAAAACTGAAACGCAGTGTGAACGCATGCCATACATATCATTAACCAGCTGGTTTGCCCTGAAAGCAGCTAAACACACATTTTGTTTTCTTTTTTTACTTTTGATGGCTACTTGTGTTTTGCCTCTGACTATACCTGTGCTCAGTGTATTCATTGCTATATATACAGTATATCCCAGATTGGATATTTCTTTTTTTTTTTTTGTAATTCCTTTATTTGTGTGTAAAAGTCAGCTACTCAAACAAAGACATTAAAGTGGTTGTCAACTCTTGACAACCACTTTAACCTACAGGTAAGCCTATAATAAGGCTTACCTGTAGGTTCCCTGCATATCTCCCAAACCTGCACGGTTTAGGAGATATACAGAGTACTTCCATGTGCCGACGTCATCGGACACATGCGCAGTGAAAAAAATGGCCTCCGTGCCGTTCCTTCACTGAGATTATGCCGCGATTGGCAGGAGTGACGTCACGCGGCTCCGGCAAATCACAGAGCCCCGGAAGGAAGAGGGGCGAAGATGGACGTTTCCTGGAGCGGGGACAGCGCGGGCTTCCAATGCAGATAAGTGTCACATAATAGACTAGTATGAGATGCATACTAGCCTATTATGCTTTTATATTGCAGGGCAATAAGGAGGAACAAAAAGGAAGTAAAACCCATCACGGTTTACTTCCTCTTTAACCGTAAATGTAGTTAACTGAGTACAACGTTAAAATAACCTTCAGCCAATGAACGGGTTGACAGGCATTAGCAATCCGATAATGTTCCGGGTGAAAAAATACAGCATAGTAATCCTACAACCTGATGTTAGCATAGCTAATCTCACTTGCCCTATTAGCGGGCGGACGCATAGCAGGACAGCGACAATGTATCAGAAGCGGGCGCACATGGCAAGACTATGTGTGCCAATGTAGAGGTGACTTAGAATGGGCAAGGTAATTCTGTTTTTCAACAGCCAAAAGGAAAAGAGAAGAGAGAAAAGAAGACTTCCAGATTGGAACCAGATAGGAAAGACAGGGGACTAGTCATCCAACTCCCAAGGGAAAGTGGGGCAAATGCACACTCACTGAGGGGAGCAAACTCACACACACTGGGCAGTGGACATCCCGGAAAGGTAGGCATCCGTAAACACAAAGTAATTCCAGGGCCTCCAGGTTTCCGTATACATCTCCTCCGTGTTACGCAACGTGGCTGTAAGTTCCTCCATGTTCCGAAGGATATTAACTTTGGCAAACCACAGAGCCTTTGTGGGGGGGGGGGTCAGCATCTCTCCAGCAAAGCGCGATGCAGGCTTTCACAGCATTCAGAAGTTGCATTGTACGGGAAGATTTGTACTTTTTAATTGGTCGGTCCGTCAGATGCAGCAGGCACGTGGGGTTGGCTTGTAGGTCAACTGCTGTAAGTTGTTTTGTAATAGTGGTTACATCGTGCCAAAACTGTTGGATTTTGGGACATTCCCATAAAATGTGGATCGTAGTCCCCTCACCCTCATCACAGTGTCAACAAGAGTCTGACATCTGAGGAAACATACAGTGTAGCTGGGAAGGGACCCTATAACATCAGGTAAGGACCTTGTAACTAGTCTCCTGAATCCCCGTGGCCATGGATGACTTTTGGGCAAAATGGAGGATCTTCTGTCTTTGGGCAGATGTAAGATTCAAAGCCAGGTCGGTTTCCCACTTGATAGAAAACAAAGGAATAAATCAGGGAGGAGTACAGTAGTGAAAGAGAATGACGTATTGGTTCGCCTTTGTGGCATATAGATTCAAAGCGAGTAAGCTGCCACAGAATACCCGGGAAGCGGAAACAGCGTCGGAGAAAGGAACAGTGAGCTGAGTTAGGTCAGACAAGATAGTCCCTGTGGACGTGACAAAGTCCGACAAGTGGGAATACCCCTTAGCCCTGAGGTGGAGGAATTGGTCACCCTGGGTGCCAGGGATGAAATCGGAATTACTCGAAATGGGGACCATCAGCGATGAAAGTGGTGAGATGGTAGAGTTTCAGTATGTTTCCCTGGCGACCTGCAATGTGCTACCCAATGTAGGATGTGCACATAGCTCTCTAGGGATAGGAGTGGAGATCTCAAGGCAGTGACCAGTGGATCTCCCAATTACATGGAGAGCCAAAGCTTGGCTTCTCCATGGCAATGCCAGTAAACTATCTGATTGAGATGTGATGCCCTATAAAACATCCGAATGTCTTCAAGAGCGAGGCCCCCCAGAATGGATATTTCTGTAGTCTAGAATCAGAGACCGCACTCTGTAGTCCTTTTACTTGGCAGTTTGGCTTCACATATTTTTGCAAGAATGTATCAAAAATCACTGTTAAAACTGCCACTTGCATACCAGTGTGTGCTGGTCAATGGATGTCCGCCGACACCTGCTGATCGGCTGGAAAAGGATGGACGTATGTAAACAAGGCAGAGCTCCGTTCTGACTGGGGGAAGTGATGGATTTTCATCCATCACATCCCTTAGTAAAAGCACCACGCACATAAACACTGTCCGGCACACACTTAACCCTTTGATTGACCTAGATGTTTAACCCCTTTTCAGACAGTGTCATTTGTACAGTGACAGTGTATATTTTTAGTACTGATCACTGTATTAAAGCCCTTTCACACTGGGGCCGCTCGTGCGTTAGCGGTAAAGCGCCACTAT
This sequence comes from Glandirana rugosa, assembly GCA_018402905.1. Taxonomy (NCBI): domain Eukaryota; kingdom Metazoa; phylum Chordata; class Amphibia; order Anura; family Ranidae; genus Glandirana; species Glandirana rugosa. The sequence goes on from BLSH010163069.1 coordinate 1,670,970, forward strand.
TTTAGCAGCACCTTACTGATGTTATAGCACCGCTATTTGGGCAGCAGCAGCGCACTTATAACCCCTAAGAAGGGATTAAAAGTGTTGGCACGCAACGCTTCCAAAGCAGTGTGCCGGCGCTCCTCATTCATTCCAATGGCAGGGGCGGTGGAGGAGCAGTGTATACACCGCTCCCGCTCTGCCCCAAAGATGCTGTTTGTAGGAGTGTGTTTGCTCTCCGACAAGCGTGCTGCCCCAGTGTGAAAAGACACACCGAGTTTTATTAAGAGGCGCTTTACAGGTGCTATTTTTAGCTAAATAACTCCTGTAAAGCTCCTCAGTGTGAAAGGGGTCTTAGTGTCACTGGTTCCCACATAGTGGCAAGTGTCCGATTGTCCGCTGCAATATCGCAGTCCTGCTATAAATTGCCGATCGTTGCTATTAATAGTATATAAAAAAAAAAAATTCCAGTACATATCCCATAGTTCATAGATGCTATAACTTTTGCGCAAACTAATCAATACACACTTATTGGGATTTTTTTTACCAAAATATGTAGCAGAATACATATTGGCCTAAATTTATGAAGAAATTGGATTTTTTAAAATTTTTATATTCGATATGTGTTATAGCACAAAGTAAAAAATATTGTTTTGCTTTTTTCAAAATTGTCGGCCTTTTTTTGTTTGTAGAACAAAAAAATAAAAAACGCAGTGGTGATCAAATACCACCAAAAGAAATCTCTATTTGTGGGGAAATGGCATAAATTTTATTTAGATACAGTGTTGCATGACTGCGCAATTGTCAGTTAATATAACGCAGTGTCGTATCGCAAAAAAATGGCCTGGTCATGAAGGGAGTAAATCTTCAGAAGGTCGAGTGGTTAAGATCCATATTCTGCTTCTACATTGCCATTTGCCACAAGTCCTGGAAAATCCTTCCCAAACGGGCATACAGCTTGTTCTCTCCTCTGACTTGTAATACGTTTCTGTAACAAGATGTACAGCATAATTAACTTTTTATTCATTTGCAAAGTGCCTTTGAACTTGCTAGAAAATTTGACTACTAAATGGAGAGTTTATTCTTTAGCACAGCCCCTTCCCTCCTTTCAAACCATAGCCTCTGTGCTGGCCCAGCTCCTTCGCCCCTCCCTCCGTTCTGAGTCTGCTGACATCGCATCAAAGATGGCAGCACCCATCAGCACATCAGCAGTCTCAGGGCTTTTGGAGGTCTACACAAGCCAAACTCTTGCAGGTAAATAACATGAATAAAATATGTCAAATGCACATACAGTATCTCACAAAACTGAGTACACCCCTCATATTTTTGTAAATATTTTATTTTTTTTATTTCAGGTACTTATATGGCGCCGTCAATTTACGCAGCACTTTTAAATATACATTATACATTTACATCCGTCCCTGCCCTCAAGGAGCTTACAATCTATGGTCCTTAACTCACATACATACACATAGTAGGGACACTTTACACAGGATCCAATTAACCTACCAGCATGTCTTTGGTGAGTTTGGGGTCGTTATCATGTTGGAATATTGCCCTGCAGCCCAGTCTCCGAAGGGGATGGTTCCCTCAATGAACTGTAGCTCCCCAGTGCCGGCAGCACTCATGCAGCCCCAGACCATGACACTCCCACCACCATGCTTGACTGTAGGCAAGACACACTTGTCTTTGTACCCCTCACCTGATTGCCTCCACACACGCTTCACACCATCTGAACCAAATTAGTTTATCTTGGTCTCATCAGACCACAGGACATGTTTCCAGTAATCCATGTCCTTAGTCTGGGACAACGGACATGCAGACCAATTTGATGCAGTGTGCGGCGTATGGTCTGAGCACTGACAGACTGACCCCCCACCCCTTCAACCTTTGCAGAGATGCTGGCAGCACTCATACATCTATTTCCCAAAGACAACCTCTGGATATGACGCTGAGCACGTGCACTCAACTTCTTTGGTTGACCATGGATAGGACTGTTCTGAGTGGAACCTGTCCTGTTAAACTGCTGTATGGTCTTGGCCACCATGTTGCAGCTCAGTTTCAGGGTCTTGGCAATCTTCTTATAGCCTAGGCCAACTTTATGTAGAGCAACAATTATTTTTTTCAGATTCCCAGAGTTCTTTGCCATGAGGTGCCATGTTGAACTTCCAGTGACCAGTATGAGAGTGTGAGAGCGATAACACAAAATTGAACACACCTGCTCCCCATTCATACCTGAGACCTTTTAACACTAACGAGTCACATGACACCGGGGAGGAAAATTGGCCAATTGGGCCCAATTTGGACATTTTCACTTAGGGGTGTACTCACTTTTGTTGCCAGCGTTTAGACATTAATGGCTGTGTGTTAAGTTACTTTGAGGGGACAGCAAATTTACACTGTTATACAAGTTTACAGGGTTTTTGTGAAAATTAGTGGTCTGATGATATGGTCCCTTTTTAAAATACCTTATTTAAACTTATTTAGCCTAAAACACAAATACATACAGCATAGGAGGATGTCACATTTAATATCCGTTTAGCTAATACCATACTAGAAACTATCTTGTTAATAAGACGTTACTGGAGAATGGAGCTATAATGATCATTTCATGATCTGGTGTATGAGATGGGGAATGTTTAAAATCCTCTTAATACCCAGGGTTTCTGTAGTGGTTTGAGAAGAACCACAGATGGGAAACACATGGGCCACCTACTTCGCTGTCTTCTCCCACGACTTTTACTGCACACTCTGCTTGGTCCTTGAGCGACATTGTCTCCTAGAAGCAGGATTAGTACTGTTTTTATAATGGGAATTGTACTTATTAAAGCACTGGCATCGTTGTAAATGTCTTTGGTGAGTAGAAAAGGTCTGCAGCTGACACTAGAATACAGACGGTAAAGTGGATCTTTCAATAATTTTACAAGCCTGCATTAGCAGGTTCCTGATACTGTATGTCACAATATACAGCAATAGTATTGTTTATCAATAAAAAAAAAAACATCTTCTGCCCTTGTTTTAACTTTGGATAGTAAAAATTTTTCTTCTGCCAATAAATACCTTATACAGCCCACTTCCATTTTCTTGCCTGGTCATTAGCCTAGGCTTATGACATCATGCACAGCTCTCTCTCTCTCACTCTCATGAGAGTTTGCTAGGAAGGGAGGGAGGATGAGTCATAAGAGGGCCAATGAGAGCTGCAGAGCTGGAGGTGTGCCTCTGTGTGTCTGTGTATATCCAGGAAGTGAACAGGCAGCAGCTTCAGCTACCCAGTTAAAATGGCAACAGCCATACTTAGTGGAGGGAGATTTCTGCAGCATATTTGGCAAGTACAGAATCACAGTATATATGAAATAATATGGAAAGTGGTTGGAGGGAAGCTTCAGAATGGCAAAGATGTTTTTATTACAAATTATGTGAACAGACTGCAGTTCCTCTTTAAAGCAGAGTTCCACCCAAAAGTGGAACTTCCGCTTTAAGGGAAGGTGACCCCCTGACATGCCACAATTGGCATGTCATTTTTTTTGGGGGGGGACCGGGGACGCTGTTTTCACAGGGTCCCAGGTCCACTTCCTCTCCTAGTGCCACGAAAGGAAGCTCAACCCCCCCCCCCCTCGGCGATCTTCTGGGACACGTCGCAGGTCCCAGAAGATACGTCAGTCATTCACAGCGCACAGCGTGACTCGTGCATGCGCAGTGCGCACCCGGCTTTGAAGCCAAAGCCAGGTGCCCACACTTGTGATGCCGGCGCCGTATGGAGGAGGGGGAGAAGAGTGACGCTGCGGGCGCCTGCATCACTGGAGCCAGGGACAGGTGAGTGTCTGATTATTAAAAGTCAGCAGCTACACTTTTTGTAGGGTGGAACTTTGCTTTAAGTTCCAGTCTAGTGACTTTGCCTAGGCTGAGATGAGGCCTTCAGTCTGCTGCAGGCAGAGGGAAGAATTTGCTCAGCCTCCTCTCTCCAGTCCCTGGACTGCAACATTGTAACTTTGTAAAAACTCACAAGGTGAGAGGCTGCCACAGGGGCTGATCTGTCCCATACATTTGAGAACACAGCCAAGAACTGCATG
>BLSH010163069.1:1699103-1714414 GCA_018402905.1 Glandirana rugosa
CGAGAGACCGACCCGACGAATCGAGTGTTCTGACCGATGTCTCTTCATGCTTAAGAGATTTTCCATTTTGTTAAATATGTACAACACTCCTAATCGAAAGCACCCCTCCCCACGAAAGCTAATCCTCACAACATGTATAAATTGTTTTACCTTTTAGAGAATTCGTACTTCTCTGTAGCCAGTCTTGTGAGCTAAGCAGCCCAGCCAGAGAGCACACCCATGTCCCAGACCTCCAATGCAGTGGCAGCACAGCTTGGTCTAGAGCAGTTCTCAACCCTGTCCTCAAGTACCCCCAACAGGCCATGTTTTGGGAATTTCTCTTAGATTAAATAGCTGCCCAAAATACCAAGCCATTGACTCTGATTTAAAGCACCTGTGCAAGATAAAGGAAAACCTGCAAACATGGCCTGTTGGAGGTACTTGAGGACAAGGTTGAGAACCACTGGTCTAGAGCCCACCTCCAGCTTGCTGATTGCACATATACACCCCATTGGAGCCTGATTGGCTACTGCTGGCCTTCTCTCGTCTAGTCTGTCTCACAGCATGGTCTAGATTAGGAATTAACCCAGCCTATGACTGGATAGTAAAAGAGCAGCAGTACACTGATGAGATCATCAATCACTTCAGGTATGGTATAGTCAACACTGTGTAATGTATCAGTCCATAATGAGCTTATAGTGCTGTCCTCCACTCCCCCACACAGATTCAGGAACTTTTAGCTGCTGTATGTAATATATGTTTTGGCTTTTTTTTAGAGAACTTTTTATTTAAGGAAAACAAAAGTCTTCAATTTTTACCCCTTTTGTGGTTGCCAAGAAAAGAACAAATGCAAAGCAGAACAGAACAGCTTGACTTGCAGTAACTGAAGAATTTGTAGCGCGGTCTTTGATCCACTAATTACAAAGAGAACGCATGATAACCCCTGAGCATAACTATAAAGTACAGCATATCAGTATATGGAGAAATTACATGATAAGAGTGTTGCAATTGTGAAAGCAAGGAGCAATAAAAGAGTATATTAGTGCTTATAAATGAGCCATGGTCTGAGCGATTATTTTCATAATTGTACAGTACAGGCACAGGCTATGTAGTCTTTAACATGGGTTAGATGCATCTACCTTCAGGTGAGCGGACACTGGCAAAAAAAAAAAAACTGGGACCTTCTCTAAATAAACCCTCCCACTCCTAGCAAGGCTCAGCTTTTTTTTTCTAGTGCCCTTAGGTGGTGCATGTATTGTCTTCTGAGGAGCTTACTTCTTATGTAATATTTACCTTTTCTTCAGGAAATCTGATGTTTTTGTCCAGAGCATTTTATCCAGGGACTACAAACAAGATTTTTGGACCCTGCCTCCTCCCCTCTTAATGCTCTCAAATTTGCAATCTTCCTAGCAAAGACGGGTGGCTCTACACCAAGGGTGCCCAACCTTTTGAAGAGCGAGAGACACTTTAGCAACTTGGCAGCTGGTCGCGGGCCACAATGAGCAGAGCAGGCAGATGACAGGTCTGTGTCCACTTTGCATATGCAGAGCAGACAGGAACACAGCCCGCTGTACTCTATGGGCCCTCCCATCTGCCCAGACAGAAGGGGAAAGATCCCTTCTGTTTTTTTAAGTATATCAGATTGGAGATAGGCGAGTGTAAAAGGAGGCAGGTCCATTTAAATCTGCCGCTCTATAGAGGTGAATGGAAGGTCCATTTGGGTCCGCCTGAAAAACAGACAGGCGGACCTGATTGGACCGATCATGTGAAAGGGGCCTAAGGCTGCTTTCACACTGATGTACTACAGTTTACCCACACCTCAATGACCTCAGTCTTCCCTTCTTCCTCAGGATTCCTGCAGGTATCGCTGGCTGCTGCTGTTCCCCAGGCGGGTATGGCTAGTGGCTGCTGCTGGCTGTCCTTCAGGGCAGGTACTGCTGGTGGCTCCTGCTGGCTGGTACTGGTGGGTATTGCTTGCTGGTACTGGTGGGTACTGCTGGCAAGTACTGCTGGCTGGTACTGGCAAGTACTGCTGGCTGGTACTGGTGGTTACTGCTGGCAAGTACTGCTGGCTGGTACTGGCAAGTACTGCTGGCTGGTACTGGTGGTTGCTGCTGGCAAGTACTGCTGGCTGGTACTGGCAAGTAATGCTGCCGAGTACTGCTGGGTACTGCTGGCTGGTACTGGTGGTTGTGGCTGGCTGGTGCTGCTGGGTACTGGTGGCTCATACTTCTGGGTACTGGTGGCTGGTACTGCTGGCTGGTAGTGGTGGCTGGTACTTCAGGTTACTGGTGAGTACTGCTGGCTGGTACTGCTCAGTACTGGTGGCTGGTGCTTCTGGGTACTGGTGGTTGGTACTGCTGGGTACTGGTGGCTAGTACTTCTGGGTACTGCTAGCTGGTAGTGGTGGCCGGTACTTCTGGGTAATGATGGGTACTGCTGGTTGGTACTGTTGAGTACTGGGGGCTGGTACTTGTGGGTACTGCTGGCTGGTACTGCTGGGTACTGGTGGCTGGTACTGGTGGCTGGTACTTCTGGGTACTGCTGGCTGGTACTTCTGGGTACTGCTAGCTGGTACTTCTGTGTTCTGGTGGGTATTGCTGGCTGGTTTTTGATTCCCCCATACCCGCCATCAGTGTGACAGGAGTGGCAATGGAGGAAGCATGTGGCTGCAGTGGAGAGCAAAGCCGATGCTTCCGGTATCGTTCTTGTCACAGGCGGAACACATTTGATATCCCTCCACCTGTGAAGGAGCCAGCGCTATACAGGAAGCATCGGCTCTGCTTCCACTAGCGCCGGCTCCGTTCTTCACACTGATGCTCGGGGATGGCGGGTCAGGAACCTGCAATCTGGGTTTTCCAACCTGCCATCCCAGAGCAGGAGGCGCGGGCCAACTCAGAGGTTTTGACAGGTACCTGCTCCCACTTCCTGCTGAGTTTGCTTAAGTTTGGCCCTCGCCGCAGCTGGCCCACTAGGAAAGCTGTCACGTACCTGGTGGTCGAGTCTGACTTATGCAGGGGACAACCTCTTACGGTCCTGGTTCGCGAACCCCTGATAGTGTAGACAGGGAGCTTGGGAGCACAGGGGGGCACAAGGGCTGGACGTGGTCGCTGGTGGTGGGTGCAGGTCCGCTGAAGCTCGTGCTTGGCAGAAGCGTAGTGGTACAGTCCGGGTCAGCAACGTGCTGGCAAAGCAGTACAGAAGGATGAGACAGGCAGATGGTCGGGATGCAGGCAGGGTCGGCAACGTGCGGGCAGCAGAAGTACACAGGATCAGGCAGGAGAGGGGTCGTAGACAAGCCGGAGGTCGGGCAGGCAGAAGGCAAACAAAGTCCAAAGATAGCCGGGGTCACAGATGCAGGAAGTCACTTCAGAGCAGACACGGGGACACAGGTCACGGTAACGCTGTAGAACGAACAGCACTTGCTACAGAAAACAGGAAGTTCAAACAGAGCTGCTCCTCCATGGGCTAGAGGAAACAGCAATCAAATGCAATTAACCCTTAGCACAGTCTTCTTCTAACAAAAGCGCAGCGTGATTTGCGCATATGCAGTAGAAAACCGGCTGTGAAGCTGCAAGGCTTCACTGCCATCTTCCCTTACCCAAGACGGCAGCGTCTGCACCTGAGAGCCAATTCAAGAATCGGCTTGGGTGAGGACACTGCGGGATCCCTGGACAGATAAGAGCCCTAATAGTAGTATTTGTAGCTGCTGACTTTTAATTTCTTTGGTGTGGGGGGGGGGGGGGTTGGTTGTGGGCCAGCGGTTGGGCACCCATGCTCTACACCAGGGATATGCAATTAGCAGACCTCCAGCTGTTGCAGAACTACAAGTCCCATGTAGGCATAGCAATACTCTGACAGCCACAAGCATGACACCCAGAGGCAGAGGCATGATGGGACTTGTAGTTTTGCAACATCTGAAGGTCCGCTAATTGCATATCCCTGTTCTACATGCTTCTGATGAGCTGCTTCTTTCACAGAGGGTTATTATCCCAATTCTGAACAATTTTGGGGTTTCTACTTGGACCTGTCCACTGCTCCCAAGGCAAATGGAAGCACTCAGCTTATTCTGAATCTGTAGACCGTCAATTTGTTTCTGTAGATCCAAAAGGTCCACATGGAATCTGCCAGGTCAGTGAACTTCTTGCTTTCATCATCGACATCAAGAATGTTTACCTACTCATCCCCATCTTTCCACCTCATCAACGCTATCTGCATTTTTCTATGTTCACATAATACCAATTTGTTGTCCTTCCCTTTGGCCTGTCCATTGCACCCTGGCTATTCACCAAGGTGCTTGCCCTGGTCCTAGCTCTGCTTCGCTCTCTGTGTATCAACATTGTAGGATACCTGTATGATCAAAGGGTCCAGGGCTGGCTCTACCACTAGGCGGCTGCCTAGGGTGCACTGCCACCTAGGGCGCCTGGCCACTGTTGATCTGTCACTGGCTGCTCTGCATTGATTCATGTAAAAACTGACACTGACTGAGATAATGAGATTGTATTATCACATGCCATTTGCAAATGTATATAGAAATGTTGACTGATCTGCCAAATACCCCCCTCTGCCCCCACCCGCCGTGAGGCTGTATTTGATGGGCACAGGTGAAGCTGTATTTGATGGGCACAGATGAAGCTGTATTTGATGGGCGCTGGTGAGGCTACATTTGATTGGCACTGATCAGGCTGGGCAGGGAAAAGGGGGTGGAATCAGGGGTGGAGCCAGGGGGGTGGGCAAAATGATGTTTCGCATAGGGTGTCAAAAATCCTTGCACCAGCCCTGAAAGGGTCAGTCCGCCCAAACCCTGCCAGCCAATGTCAAATGGACTGTGCATAACAAAAACCTTTTGTGCTGTTATGCTGTTTATCAAAATTATCTCAACAAGCAACAATAACCGGCCACACCTTATGCTGCTCTCATGTGTACATAATTCATAAAAACGGTGAAGCGCTACATTCATTTACTTATCCCATTTGTGTAGTGACTCATTTCTAATGTAAAAAAAAATCTCAATCAAATACTGTATATTGTGCATAAAGTGCATTAAAGTGGAGCTCCAGCCCCCTCCCCCCACTAAAAAATTTAAAGTCAGCAGCTACAAATACTGTAGCTTCTGACTTTTACTATTAGGGCACTTATCTGTCCAGGGATCCCGCAGTGTCCTCACCCAAGTCCATTCTTGAATCTGCTCTCGGATGTGGATGCTGCCATCTTGGGTAAGGGAAAATGGCAGTGAAGCCTTGCAGCTTCACAGCCGGTTTCCTACTGCGTATGCGCAAATCGCTCTGTGCTTTCCTAATGGGCCAGCTGTGGTGAGGGCCGAACTTCGGTAAACTCAGCAGGAAGTGGGAGCAGGTACCTGTCAAAACCAGGTACCCGCTCCCCCCTCCCCCCCAACAAGGTGCCAAATGTGGCACCGGAGGGGGGAGGGGGAGGCAGACAAGCGGAGCGGAGCTCTCCCACACCCAAAAACAGTCTTTCTGCATCCTTCTTAATATTTCTCTTCACAAGAGTGTGCATCCATAATCATATATAGTGTTCAATCCTCTCTTCCTCCACCTTCTGTGCACCACAGACACAAGTTGTGCTCCTTATATTTATGGCCTACAGAGAACTCACCAAGGAAGTCACATGTCCACGGGACGAAACGTGTTGGGCAGAGCTTTTGATTACATAATCATGCATAACATCAACCAGGAAATGCTGTGTATGTATAACCAGCCAGAGCTGTGAACCAGTGAAGTTGTGAATTGTGCTCATACATGTTGGTGCGCTAAGGTGCACTAGAGAATGTGAGTGTCATTTCAACTTGGTGGGTTTTTTTTAAACGGTAAAGCACAATGGAGTTTTTGTTTTGTTTTTGATGCTTTTGCCGTAGGACTGGAGGATAATAGGTGGATTGCTGGATGACAGAGGATCCCAATTAAAAGGGACACATGCTTTTTATGTCCTTACATTGTATGTGGATCATAAACATAAGGTGAGCACACAACTGGTGTCTGTGGTGCACAGAAGGTACCCCCTTCATGACCAGGCCATTTTTTTGCTACTCGGCACTGAGCTACTTTAACTGGCTATTGCACGGTCATGAAACGCTGTACCCAAACAAAATTTATATGATTTTTTTCCACACAAATAGAGCTTTCCTTTTTTATTTGATCAACACTGTTTTTTTTCCCAATATAAGCAGAAAAAAATAAAAATTAGGAAAAAAAAAACAATATTTTAAACTTTCTGCTATAAAACCTATCCAATAAAAAATTTAAAAAAATCTAATTTCATGAATTTAGGCTAAAATGTATTCTGCTACGTGTCTTTTGGTAAAAAAATCCTAATAAATATATATTATTTGGTTTGCATGAAAGTTATAGCATCTGGTATAGATACTGGATTTTTTGTTTTCCTATACTAGTAATGGGTTATATACATTTATAGTGCAGCACTAAAAGCAGAGTGAACAAACACCCAAAATATACAGTGCTGTCAGTCAGATATAAACTCTGAATTCAAAGGATGTCATTTACATATATGAAATAAAGTGAAACACAATTATAGTGCAAAAAAATATGTAGTCCTGCAAATGATGAAACACAAAATCAGTAACCCAATGAACAGAAGGATCAGTCCCAAGAAAATTGGGACAAGATTCCCTTTTGAGGAAGTAACAAATTCAAAAATTCAACAATCAATCTTTGATCCACCACCAAAAAAAAATATAGCCAACTCGCTTACCAGAAAGTGTGAACTCTCGGGGGGAATGCAGTTATGTCACCTCCAGTACTGAATGTACTGCATGTAATTGCAAGGGGTGCTGGAGCGTCTATTAATGCTGGCTGTTGGGGGATCTATTTTTTGCTGGAGGGGATCTACTTTGCATGGAGATCTGTTGCTGTTGGGGAGGTCTATTGTTGCTGGTTTGCTGGGTGGGCTTATGTTGCTGGGGGGTCAATTGTTACAGGAAGGGATCTGCTGTTGAGTGAGGGGTCTATGGATCTGGCTGCTGAGGGATCTGTTGTTGCTGCCCAAGGTCTACTGTTGCTGGGTGTCATTTTTTTTTGCAGGGGTCCATTTTTGCTGGGGGAAATCTACTGTTGCTGTGGTGGAGTATATTGCTGCTGACTGCAGGGGATCTATTTTACAGTTTTTTTCTTGTTACCAAATTCCATACAAATTACTTAGCACCACAAAATGATACCCGGATCTGTATTCTCTAAAAGGGGTGGTGGTGAGAGGTGGGTGGAATCAAGAAACAATGCTTGAAGATGGGTAGAGGGCTGAGACAAGAATTTACTCAGAAAGGGGGAGTTCCTGCACCTATTCTCTCAGGAAAAAAAAAGCCCTGGTAATGAGTCAAAAAGGCTGTTGAAAGATCTCCATCTTTACACTCACGCTGAGTCACACCGTAAGTGTTAGGAAATGACTGTGCCTTGAAACTGGGTCCGTGCCTGTGCCTGTGCACGTCCGTGTGCGCGCCTGTGCACGTGTGTGCGGCAATGGCGCCAAACGGCCCATTTAAGCAGACAACCTGTGCCTAGAGCAAAACCGACAAGGTCAAAGCTTGGGGCCGCTTAAATCCACTCCCCGTACCGGAATGCCCTTGGTCTCGGATAGCTATGGATTTCATTGTGGAACTACCTCCATCTAAGGGATACACCACTATCTTCATGGTCGTAGACCGCATGACCAAAATGGCCCTTTTCTGCCGCAGAAACAGCGGAAATCTTCGTCCGAGAAATTGTTAGTCTCCATGGAGTGCCACTCAACATCGTGTCGGACCGCAAGGTTCAGTTTACCTCCAGATTCTGGAAGGCCCTATGCTTATCATTGGAGATTCAACTGTCCTTTTCCTCAGCCTATCATCCACAAACCAATGGCCAAACTGAGAGAACGAACCAGACTCTGGAACAATATCTTCATTGTTTCTCCTCGTTCTCTCAGGATGATTGGGCCTCATTACTGCCGCTGGCCGAGTTCGTCTATAACAATACCATCCACTCAGCCACCAAACAGTCTCCGCTCTGGGCGAACTATGGCTTCTACCCAACATTCCTGCCTGGCTTGACCTCTGAAAGCCCGGTACCAGCAGTGCAGGAAACTTTAAGATTCTTTGAGAAGAACAATCATCTTCTGCAGGACACGTTCACAAGAACCTTGGAACTTAGCAAGGAAGCCTCCGACAAGAGAAGGCGGGGGGGGAGCTGGAACTGCAACCGGGTAATCCTGTCTGGTTGGCAACCAGAAACCTGAAGCTGGCATGCCCCTCAAGGAAGTTGGGGCCTAGATTTATTGGTCCCTTCCCGGTGAAGAGAAGGATTAATAGGGTGGCATACAAACTGGTTCTCCCTCCATCTCTGCGCATCCACCCAGTCTTTCATGTGACACTGCTAAAGCCAGCCGTCCAGACCCCTTCCCAGGACGGAAGACGGGTCCACCAGAACCAGTTCTAGTAAATGGAGAGGAGGAGTTTGAGGTCGTGGCTATCCTGGATTGCTGGAAGAGGGGTAGCTCCACTCAGTATTTGGTGAAATGGAAAAGTTCAGGAAAGTTCTGGTGAACCAGAGGCAAATATCCATGCAGCAGAACCAATTCAAGCCTTCAAGAGAAACCGCCAGGAAGTTGGTACCCGGCGAGGCATCTGGAGGCTGCCCTTTGGGGGGGGCAATGTTAGGAAATGACTGTGCCTTGAAACCAGGTCCATGCGCGTGTGCACGCGCCTGTGCGCGTCCGTGCGCACGGCAATGGCGCCAAGCGTCCCATTTAAGCAGACAACACCCTGCAGCCAGTGCTGTCCGTTCTACAGCGTTTGTATGTTCCAGAGTGACCTGTATCCTGATTACCTGTTCCTGCAACCTGGCTTGTCTTGACCTTGATTGATCTCTGCCTGCACCGACCCCCAGCTTGCCCACGACAACTCTTCTGCCTGATCCTTGTGTACCTTGCTGCCCGCCTGTTGACGACCCTGCCTGTACCCGACCACTCTTCTGCCTGTACCTTCTGTATCGCCTTGCCAGCCAGTTGCCGACCCCAGCCTGCACCACTATTCTACTATCTGCATGAGCCTCCACCAGACCTCTCACACCACCACCAGTGAACCAGTCCAACCCTCGTGCCCCCTGTGCTCCCGAACCCTCTGTCTGTTCTACCAGGGGTTCCTGAACCAGGGCCGTAAGAGTGGTTTCTTCCTGCATAAGACAGACTCCACCATCAGGTGCGTGACAGCAAGAGGGGTTTAGCTGGTCTCCTAATGCTCCAGATCCAGATAGGGGTTCACCAACCTCTCCAGTCTCATGGATGCATGCAAAGGAATACCAAGCATCTGCGCATTGTGTACAACCATTCATAAAATTCTTTATTTAAAACGTACCAAACACTTACAAGTATCCACTTGAAAACAGCGCTGTATACAGAGATCAATCCTTGAAGCAATAAATGCAGACCATATATGAAAGACGCACTTCCAGTTCTGGCGCCACATGTGAGGCAGCAGGGAACGGCGGCTCCGAGACCCACAGCATACAATAACCGGCATCCGAGACCCACGATCGGTGAGTGACACCTGCCCACCCTCACTACCGCATACAGAGCACGGAGGATTTACAAATTCACAGTCCACAGTCCCTCCGGTGCCGCTGCAGCGGATGGAGCCTCAGCACCAGACTCCCCCCCCCCCCCCCCACCAACACAGTCATCAGCCCACACTGATGCCCCCCGTCCCTGAAGATCAGTATGTGGGTCTGGCGCAGGCTATAGCCGCCCTGCTGTTACCTGCAATCACAGCGGCAGTGGACAGGGCCATAACAGTGGGGATATCCCAGCTCAGGAAGGAGCTGGGAAACCACACACACAGGATCCAAGAGCTAGAGCTGAGAGTGTCGGATATTGAGGAGGAGTTACAAAACGCATCCTCAGAACAGCATTCCAAGCAGACCCAGCAATACATACTCGGCAAACTGAACGATCTTGAAAATAGTTCCAGAAGGAATACTCTAAGAATAATCGGTCTCCCAGAATCCTTGAACACCGATTCACTACAGGATATCTGTGCTGTACGTATTCCGGAAGCCCTGGGCTTATCAGCGCACTGCACTGTGGAAAGGGCACACAGGCTAGGAGCTCCATCCAAGGACAGGCGTACCGCAAGACCAGTGATTGTGCGCTATTTAAACTACGCGGACAGAAACCTCATTTTAAAGTCATTCCGGAATCTGAAATCCCTGCAACTGTGAGGACATAAGCTATTACTGTTTGCAGATTATTCTCAGGAGGTCTCCCGGAGACGCAAAGCATTTCAACTCATTTGCGCAACTCTCTACGAGAAGGGGATGAAATTTACTCTGTCATATCCAGTGGTTCTGTGGTTCACGGCACCTTCAGGTGAGCCCAAGTCCTTCTCCCACCCAGAGGAAGCTATGCATTTCCTACAGTCATACTTCCATATCCCTATGGACACCTCTACCTCAACTGTCCAACCTTGTCAAGCTGGACCAAGGGACCAACGAAGCCAGAGGAAGGACCCCCCCAAGAAACAATGCCTCTCCAAAGCTGCTGGGGGCAATAGATAGAAGTGACTTACAGTCTAGCTGCACTTTACTCCCTTTTGCATCTCCCTCGAGACCATGTGGGTATTACTTTTTACATTTTTGTTCATTAAGATTTTCAGGTAGACCTTTCAAGGTTATACTTTGTTGTACGGCCTATTACTTTTACCAACTGCAATAGAGTCAGTTTCAGGACTCCTCGAGTGAGACCACCAGCACAACCTTGCTATGGATTGCCCCCCCCCCCGCCTAATTCAATCTCTCATTAACTCCACGTAGAGGTCAGCCTGTTACCCCTCTCCTGGCTCCCTCACCTGCAAGAGGGTTGACTCAGTGCTCACGGGCAAGAATCATGTCATCTTCCGGTAACGCTGTTCGTAGGTTTATGGTACACATGTGGAAAAAAGCACAGGCTCCCATGATTATGTTTCTGCAAGCTTGTATCTTCGACCATCACCTATTTGGTTTCCCCTTCTCCACCTCAAGACCCTAAAACCATTGCATGGTCATGGGATTTTTGGCCCCTAAATGATACCTGAGCGACACAAACCCCAACTTGCTATGTTACTATGACACATACTCCTATCTCGCTAATGAAACCTCCCTAAGTCACTCTAGCCCATGAAAGTTATTTCATGGAACGTCAAGGGGCTGCTTTCCACAAATAAACGCATGCCGATCCTTCGCCATCTGAAACGACTGATGGCGGATATAGCCCTATTACAAGAAATGCACCTCACAGACTTCATTCGCATGCAAAAGCTATGGGGGGGGGGGCAGGTTTTTGGCTCACCCACAGTAAATGGCAAAGCAGAGGTCCTCCTGCTCATAAATAAAAACCTCCTTTGCGAGGTGATTTCAACTTATGCCGATGACTAGGTTCGGTTACCCACAGCCAAACTCAAAATGCAGACCAGTCAGTGGGTAGTAGCAAATATATATGCCCCAAACTCCCCCTCAAAATGTTTTTTCCAAAACCTATCCTCCAGTTTAGCCCCCACATCTCCATCTACCATTACTGGTGGCTGGGGACTTGGTCATGGATACTTGGGAAGATATGTCACCTAGCAACGACTCTGCGGCACACCCCATTACTACATCCCCCACATTCCTCACACAATTTGCTGACAGCCTGCAACTAACTGACCTCTGGAAACTAAAGCCTCGTACACACGTGCCGATGATCGTATGACCACACGTCCAACTTTTGTCCAAATCGGCTATCGGCTGTCGGCTGTTTTGTCTAGCGTACGGACGGTAGTCTAGTAATCGTCCGATCAAGGCGAACGTAGTGACGTGTTTTGAGCGTATAAAGAGGAAGTTCAGGTGAATGTGATTTGTGAATTAGGAACGCAGGTTTATACGACTGAACACTTCCTGTATTCCGAGCATGCGTGTTTGCACTTCCAACTTTTGTTGGCCAACTTCTGTACACACGAGCCAACAATCGGCCAACGCCTTGTTGGCCAACAATAGTTTTCTAGTCTTGTCAGCCAACTTCTGTTGGATGAAAATTGGAAATCGGCTGTCGAATCGTGCGTACTAACGGCTGGATTATCGGCCAACTGGCTGTTGAACGACCGCTGTTGGCCAACAATCAGACCATGTGTACAGGCCTTAACTCATCAGGAGGGCAGAGAGTGATCCTTTGTTTCCTACCCTCACAATTCTTTGTCAAGAATTGACTATATCTTTTTAAATTCCCTCCTCCTTGCTCACGCTACAGATACTTGCATTTATGACATGGCCATTTCAGATCCTGCCCCCATTTCAGTTGACCTGCCAAGCTTGAGCACGCAGAGCAATCTGCGAATCTGGCGCTTCCCCTCATACTTAGCCCACGACAAGGCTCTGCAACAAATCATCCTAGATACGTGGCATGACTACATGACAGTATATATGCAGAAGCCCGCGCTCACCGATAGTTTATGAGATATTTGATATTAGATAAAACATAAGGTGGAAGATGGGCCGCTCGCAAAAACAACTGATCCAATTGTTCAAAAATGTATACAAAACTCTTGCAGCGCCCAAAAAGACATATTAAAAGAAATCAAAAAGAAAGTATATAGCAGAAATAAATATATGGACTGTTCAAATGTCCCAATGAAAAGAAGATGGCTACATAAAAGGTGAAATCCTGTTATTCGTTAATCCTTATATGACGTAAACAGTTCGAATTCTTATCTGTATAGAGGTTCTCAAGCCCACAGGGTATTCTGATAAAATCCAATACACCAATGATGGATGTAAGCTTACCAGAATCCTGTAGGTAATGCGCGGGTGTCAAAATTTCATCTCTGGAGTAAATGGTCTGGTGTCATCAGAATCCTGTAGGAAATATGCGGATATCGAAATTCCAACTCAGGGATGGGATGGTCTGGCGTCCTCTATCCGTGGATACCAAGGTAGGGAGAAGAAAAGAAGGGAAGAAGGATTCCTGTCCTAGTGGATGGCTCCAATCTCTCCAAACGGTTTTTCTCAAGTAGTAGCAATATGCACCATAACGTGATAAATAGAAAGAGAAGAACCGCAATAGTGTGATACTGTATATTGAAAATTTATTTCAACGAAAAGGATTAATAGTACTCACAATGTATTCAAATAAAAAGAGCTCTTGTAATAAAATCGTGACGGGGGGGGTCTGGAAACCCGACGCATTTCGGCTCCAAAAGCCGTCACCTGGGGTATACCCCCCTCCTGTCACTACCCTTATTTATAACAATGGGATCAAAATGTAAAACCCGCCCCTAGGGGGCTAGAACCGGAAGTCATTTTTTGCTACCAAGATGGCGTCAAATGGCGTGCGTTCCACGCCTCAATCTCATTTATCCACGTGTATGACTATAAATGTGAACTACAAGAAATTAGAAAAATAATAAATTTGAATTGCAAAAATAAGTAAAATAATATGATGTTGTGCCCAATGGAATGGATATTTCGGATTGTTGATGGAGCGTGAAAACAGGCTGGCATTTAATTAGAAATGTAAATACATCCGGCCGAGACATGACTTGTTCGGAACCCGGAAGAGGAAGTGAACATGCAGTAGCGGCGTCAGGTCATAATCGCGTCATCTGTACAAAGAAAGATCGTGATCAATAACACACGTCATTTCCTTGGTAAACTAGTGTCAGCAAGAGATGTCTCAACGCCGGGAGACGAAGATACCGAAATGCATGCCCATCGTGCGTGTATGCACCTATATACAATGAAAAATATCGGAATGGGCAGCAATATGTGAAAAAGTGAAAAAACCTGTATTTTAAAAAAATTCTTTATAAAAGCACAAAAGGAAAAGTTAGATCCATAATTTTGTAAAATTAGATAAATCGTTAATATTGAAAAATATATATAAAAATTATATAAAATTATATTTTGTATTATGTGATGGTGATCTTATTAGCAATTATAAAAAGTGTACATAGATTGTGAAGATAAATTAAAAATAGCAAAATGAATATACAAGTGTCATAAGAACACTTGTAATACTTAAACTCAATCTAGTGGGGTGTTCAATAAACTGAAAAAATTAAAAAAAATTTATTTTTGAAAAATAGTGCAAAGGTAAATAAGACTAAGGTGCCAAATCTCAGGCTAACCTTGGCCCGTTTAAGATTTATATAAATAATTTGTGAAAATTTAAAGTGCAAAGTGTGCAATGGGATAAGAACGCCAAGTTTCTTGCAAAAACATGACCTGCGTTGTACATATAAGACAATCACATAACTTAATAGAAAAGAATATCATAAAATAGGCATATCATGGTATAAAATTGATATGTTATATAATAAGATAAAAACCACCAAAGAACAGGAACGTACTTTAAAATTAATGAAATGTCGAAGGGCTATTAAAACCATACTAATTAGAGAAAAGTAGTCAATAACACATCAAAGGCATGTATTAAAGAAACTCAATTATTATATCGTCTCAAATAGAAATAGTGTGCAAAGATAATGAATCTGATGTAAATATTCATGCTTTACTTATACGGTGACAACCCGATTTTACTGTGGGAAGCTGGGAAGGCGGTCCTACGGGGAAGGATCATTTCTTATGCCTCAGGCTACAAAACGAGCATATCCAAAGAACACGCTAAGGCGAGCAAAGCTCTGCGCACTGCACAAGCCAACCTAGCCCATGCCAATCCTTCAGAAAATGGAACTACGTGGCGTAAGGCCAAAGACCGTTATGATTTGTGGGCAGAGGCACATGAAAGTTTGTATCAATCGATGAACGATTGACCACAAATACCACAAATTTGGCAATAAACCAGGCAAACTATTAGCTCGCCTGTGCAAAGGACCCCACACTCCCACGCACATAGCCGCCCTTTAAGACACAACTGGACACCTAACTACAGTCCTGCTCACCATTATTGGCACCCATGAAGTTTATGTACATATTGTGGAATATCTACTGAAGGAAATGTATCAAATTAACCAACATATTACTACAGATAGCCATCTATAAGGTGTTATACATGTATTTGAAGTACCCACGGTTATTACCACTCGTCCTGACATCAATCCACAGGTCAACACAGAATTTCCCGCCGATACACGCACCCTCACACCCCAGGAAACGTGTCCGCTCGATTATCAAACGGACCAAATAACGGTTTAAACACCATAAACACCAGTTAGCAAGTAGCTAACTATGTTTGAAAGTACACGGAGACGGGTGTTTAGTATTGCCAGAAACCGGAATGCGGTGCATCAAGGTAAAAGACTTCCTAACCGTACCCGATCCAACCGAACACGTCACGCGTCTCGAAACGAGCGGAATCGC
>BLSH010163069.1:1731800-1751098 GCA_018402905.1 Glandirana rugosa
GACATGGGTTCACCCCTCCGAAGGTCCTTCCTACCACACTGGGACGTGAAAGGGATTAGACCTTGGAGATTCGTGATAGGGACTGTCTGCCATCTGGACAGGGATGAGATTGGTGTACGGTTTAAGTGTGGTTTGGGTCCTCGGTCCCAGAATTTATCTGAAACTGAGTTCTACCTGTGGTCTCAGTGGTCGTAGGTTAGCCTATAGACGGGGGACACTGGGTCCTTTGGTATCTCCTTGACTCAAGGAGAACTGAAGGACAGAGAGACGTTACGACGACACCAACTCACGGTGGACGTCACCTCTTTCGTCTGACGGGACGGAGGTATGAATGGTGACGTAAAGTGTGGACGACGACGACATCACTTCCTCCTACCGTGGTCCGTTTGGGATGAAGAGGGTATGTTGGGTACAGGAGCCTGTAGAGTAGGGACAGGTCTACCGTCTGTCAGGGATAGTGCTTAGAGGTTCCAGATTAGGGAAAGTGCAGGGTCACACCATCCTTCCTGGAAGCCTCCCCACTTGGGTACAGAATGGTCAGGCCAAATTTCGCCCCTCGTGTCAGATGCTGTCGGCCAACTAAGACCCATTGCTCACAGTTTAGTTGCCTGCCTGCCTGGCTTGTTGTGTACTGCTGAACTTCAACTTCCATACAGCTCTGTTTTCTTTATCTGGATTACGAGTATTCTCTGCCGCCGCACCACAGTGCACCTACCCACAAATTCTAAGCTGATCTGAGAGTCGGCAATTGTGTCTCTACACACTCTCAGATTCAGTAGCTGGGACTGCTGGTGTAGACTTCTAAATCCTAATTGGACTCCTGGCTCCACAGTATACAGTACATATAGAGTTGCCACCTCATCCCTTTAAACCCGAACACATATGAATTACACAGGTTCTGAGGCTAATTTAATGCAGATGAGGCACCAAGTGAGTTTAATTACCACCTTAATCAGCCACAGAACCTGTGTAATTCATATGTGTTCGGGTTTAAAGGGATGAGGTGGCAACCCTAAGTACATATAGGGGGTCTATACTGTAGTTGGGGTGTGGCATAGATGGCGTTCTGTAAGCTTGAGTGCCAGAAGAGAAGCAATAGCAAATAAAGTAGTATAGTATAAATACTTTATCTTTCTTTCTCAAGCATTTTACAATGTAGGGCCTTTGGTTTTTGACTCTAGTAATCTAGATTAATGATTGCCGACACAAGATTTTGCTCACTGATGAAGAAACTCAACAAGCAACAGTGACATCTACAATCTACAAGGCGGTACTGCTATTCAGAAGCATAACTAGGTTTGAAGTATAGCCATAGTCTCCATAGTATGAAAACAAAAAACAGATGTTAATTACTTGAACAACCACTTTCTTGCACTTTGTGTTTACATGTAAAAAACAGTTATTTTTTTTTGCTAGAAAATTAGTTAGAACCCCCAAACATTATATATTTTTTAAAGCAGAGGCCCTCGGGAATAAAATGGTGGGTCTTGCAATTTTTAATGTCACACGGTATTTGTGCAGCATTTTATTCAAATGCATTTTTTGGAAAAAATATACATTTTTAAATTTTATTGCAAAAATACATAATACATAACCCAATTTTTTGTAAAGTATAAAAGATGTCACGCCGAGTAAATAGATGCCAAACGTGTCACACAACTGTGCACGCCCGCTCAACGGCAACTAAGACGTAAATTTGACTATCCATAGGCGATGTTTTAAAAACCTTTACAGGTGACCAATTTAGATGTACAGAGGACTTCTAGTGCTAGAATTACTGCCCATGATCCAGAGATCATCAGGATACCTCACATGTGTGGGACGATCGCGGTTTGCGTGCGTGCAAGACTGACGCATGCATATGCCTTTGCGTGCTAGCATTGGGGGGGGGGGGGGGTGAGTGCACTTTACATTTTTTTTTATTATTATTATTGATTTTTATTTAAATTTTTTTAGATCACTTTTATTGCGGTCCCTTGTGACAGCAATAGGCATGTGGCAGGTACTCTTGATAGAGGGATCTGGAGTCTATAAGATCCCAAATCCCTCCTTTGCACTTGGAATCATTCAGAATGCATAGATCAGCATTTTTGAATACTTTTGATTTTCAAAAAATGGCACTGTTAAGATGCCGGTAAACCAGAAATGGTGTCATCACTTTCAGGTTGCCATATCGGCAACTCGATCAAAGCCGATCCTGACTTTCTTCAAGTCTCTGACTAGCCGGCGGACGTGCTGGCTAGTAGCTCAGGTCTTCTGGCGGAACGGGAGAGCCCAAGCAAGCCACAGAAGGCGGCAGGAGGGGGCTCCCACTACTTGTAATAACAACCGAGTGGCTGGTTAGCCACTCTTTTTGTCATTACAATTGAACTGACCGTTGGCTCTAAAAAAAACGGTACTGGGGTGATGCATCTACAGGCATCACCCTTTCACAACCACTTGAAGCCAAATGACACACCTATTAAACAATGAGAGGCACCTGTGCATATCTTCAGACAGTATTATCATTAAAATTCACATTTCATGGTATTTAACAGATCAGGTCAACATTACCAAAGCACTTTTTCTTTGCGTGAAAGAATACCTTTTCCTTAACTAAAAAAAAGGCACGGTTCCTGAGCTCCCTCATGTGACCTATAGCCTAGGCAAAGATCACGTGGTCTCTGGCTGCAAGGGGCACTGTGTGTGCCAGGAAGGACCAGTGAGCATAGCAGGGCACACTGGATGACAGGTACCTGATAGGAGACCAAGAAAATGAGAACCCCTGAAAGTGAGACAGAGGGTGCAAAGGGACAGGAGAAACATGAGTGCCAGAAGTAGACTCCGCCCCTAAGCTATTTATGAAATGTCAGCCGGCAGAGATGGCAGTCAGCAGGAGCGTCAAAAATCTTGTCCAATAAGACTTGTGTTGTGTCTCTATTAACTTTTTAATTTTTTTTTGGTGAATGGGTAGGGGTACTATGCTACCCATTCACATGGGAGGGGGGCTGGTATAGTTTGGGGGAGGGGGTGACAAATGAGGCTGGCCTGCATGCTTGTATAAGAGTCTGGTATGGATTATGGGGGGGGGCCCCCTTGCCATTTTTTTTTTTATTTTAATTTTGGCTTGGGGTTCCCTGTAAAATCCATACCCAGACCTAAAGGGCCTGGTATGTGTAGGCTAGCACACCCCACATAGGAACGCTGGTGCATAGGGATCCCCCACCCTGCAATGTCAGGCACACCGAATTTTCAAAGTCACATTTAGAGTCAGTGAACAGTCCAGCAATTTGTTTTTGTGTTTTATTGAGGGGATACAACTTGGATATGGATTAGGGAGAATATGGAATGCCCAATTGACTTTAGAACTCTTCAGGAACAACTCTTCCTATGTACAGCAATATACACTTCTCTTCCTCCAGCACTCCCTTTCTTGCAGAAAACACAGATTCAGCTGAGACACTTTCTGTGGATTTGACAAAGAGCACATAGTCAGATTAAGCAGAAGCCCTTTACAGACAGGAACCGCGGGCCCCTTTGGTGTGTAGAGAAAAAGTCCCGTGTCCAGCTACATCCTTGTGGCTACTGATCCCAGCACCGCCTCTTCAGGCACTGCCAGTCCACCTGGCTGCTGCTGCCTCTCTCACTAGCCCACCTGGCTTTCTCTCCACAGTACTCCCAGACTGCACACTCACCAGCCACCCGTCGGGTCAGGCAGACTCTATGTCCATCGGCGACCCGTGATTGCCTACTACAGAGCCAGAACGGGTATCCACTGATGTAAACACGGCAGTTCCTCATTCTGTCAGGGGACATGACAGAGATCTACTATTCCCTGTAATCGGGAACAGTTAGATCTGTCCTTCTCAAGCCAGCCCAGCCCCCACACAGTTAGAACACAGTGAGGGAACACATTCAACCCTTTGATCACACCCTAGAGTTTAACCCCTTGCCTGCCAATGACATTTATACAGTAATCAGTGGCTATTTTTAGCTCTGATCGCTGTATAAATGTCATTGGTCCCAAAAAAAGTGTCAAAAGTGTCCAATCTGTCCACGGCCATGTCGCAGTCCCATTAAAAATCGCAGATCGCCTCCATTACTAGTAAAAAAAATTAAAAAATAATAAAAACACCATAAATCTATTCCCATAGTTTGTAGACGCGATCACTTTTGAGCAACCCAATCAATATACCCCAAGAATATATATCGGCCTAAACTGATGAATATATTTTTTTTTATATTTTTTTGGATATGTATTCTATCAAAAGGTAAAAAAAATAGTTTTTTGTTCAAAATTGTCACTCTTTTTTGCTTATAGCGCAGAAAATAAAAACTGCAGAGGGGATCAAATACCACCAAAAGAAAGCTCTATTTGTGGGAAAAAATTACATCAATTTTGTGTGGGAACAACGTCACACGACCGTGCAATTGTCAGTTAAAGCGATGCAGTGCCGAATCGCAAAAAGTGCTCTGGTCAGGAAGGGGGTAAATCCTTCCGGGGTTGAAGTGGTTAAGAGGTGCCCATTCCCTGCCAGCCCACTAGCTGGGGATTGGCTGGGGCCCTTCTCAATACTCCAGGCAGCTCCTCCTAACCTCCCTACCATTCTTCTGGAAGCTTCTCCAAGCTTCCAGCAAGTAGGGGGAGGTTCCAGAGGTGCTGCCTGATGAGTCATCCATCCTCCCTGAGTCACTCAACCCTGATCCAGGTTCAACACAGGCTTGGCTGCCAGCCAAGCCAAATTTAAGTACAATAGCAGAAAAAACCCTATTTACACTAGCACCTAGCTAGAGGGTGCTACATATGGATTGGGAGGGGGGACCCCACGCTTTTTTCTCTGCATTTTCTATTGCGGGCATTCTTTTGTTTACATTTCAGCTCTCAGCAGGGAAGCCTGCTGACAGCTCATGAGTCATTGGTTGTTAAGGATGCAGTGGCCGGTTTCCTGGGCCTGCTCCTTAACAACTAGCTATTCTTCACACAGAATTTGAATCGGTTCGGATTCAAATGGCGCCGGGAATTTGGAATTCGTTAGAAAATTAATAAACAAAACAAAATGAACCTAGACTAAACTAAACCAATTCCAAAATGAATCAATGAAACAAAATTGGTAACATAACAAATCTATCCGAAACAAATTTTCTATTCTGCACATGCCTAATCTGTACATGGTACAGGGCAGGCAATTGGCAGTGGGGTGGAGCAGAATCGAAGGTAGTAGAGAAGTCATGGATCAAGTTAGGGTTAGCAATCAGCGGGCAATGCAGTACCAAATCAGATGCTGGGTCAAGGCCAGGGATGAAGCCGAGATCATAAACTATTTGAGCATTAGTACAGAGCAGGATCCAAAATTGGGTCTGGAAGAAGACGTGTTGGTAATGGGAAAACGCATGCAGAACACAAGTTAAGAAGCAAGGAAGACCAGTCATCATTGCCAGTGATTTAGATCATCCCTTAAAATTTTAAATAGGTCATCTGGCTCCAATACTACACTCTGTGAAGCATGCACATGCTCACAGGCATGGCTATGAATAAAGTCGAAATGCATAAGCCTGTGTTTTAACTAGATCTCACCATGTAGTTAATAAAGAGTCGTACTTATGGATGCCACCAAGCTGCCAGCTCTACTTTGTTGGATGGAACGGGGCTAGCCATGGCATGCAGAGCCATGGGCAGAGGTATGCACATGCGCATATGTACTAGCCAGCTGGCTAACGGGAATTCCCTGACACTGGAGCTCGACACGCTCACTCTTAGTTTCTGCAGAAGACTTCATTGGATAATTTGACAGTGTGGGTGACAGGAGGTAATTATCTACCATCTTCTTTTGCAGGGTATTCTTTTGGCCATATTATATTCCTGATGGGGTCACTATAACTAAATATATTTAACATTGGCACTGGAATGATTATTTTCGATTTCCACACAATGGGCTGGAGGTGTGAGGTGATGCCCTCCTCACCGATTGGTTGCATAAATGTGCACACTTGCACACTGGGTTTCTGTGTCTTTCTCTATGCAATGCAGGCATTTAATGGCTAGTGGGAGGGACTGGCAGATTGCTGTACATAGCCTTCTGAAAACATCACAGTACTCTGCCTCAGTACTTGTCTCAAAAACCCTCATCTTTCCTGCAAGCAGCGGGCTGGCTCTTGGGAGGTGTATTGCAAATATCAAAATGCCTTGATGGGTCCGTCTGGGGGAGTGGGCATTCCTAGGTAGGTTGTGTAAAGCCCACTTGTAAAGTTGAGTCTCCATGATTGAACAAACTAAATGAATTAAGGGGCGAACCAGGGACAGCCAAGTTGGGGAAGAAAAGACTAGAGGATAATGGACATCTTCTATCCAGGAAATGAGACCGGCTCTATCTGACTTGCTGCAGCTTTTAATATGCATTGTGAAATCTTAGTGTGTGGTGAAATCATTACAGAAGAGGAGCCCATGCCACTGTGCAAGATTGAAGGGAAGGGCTGGAGTTTAGACATTAGTGCACATTTAAATCCCAATATGTCTTGCAGTTGAAGTCAGCAGTGGCGGCTGGTACTCAATATTTGGGGGGCGGCAAACAAACCCCCCCTCGCACCAACCCCTACCGTTTAAGAGGAAGAACTGATCAGAGAGATGGGGAAAACCCATCATATTCACTGATACGATTAGGGCTTATATTTCTCTCCTTTACTCTCCCTCTTCTTAGCAAATGCTAGGCCAAATGTTTGTGTCTGCGACATCACCGCATCACGGGAAAGCATGAGGCTGATTATGTCTTGCATTCATGACTGCGCTCAGTATTTAGTAACATGTTCCCAAAATCAATTTTTCAGTAAAGTCCAGGGTAGCCATCTAAAAATCAGCTTTCACCAACCAAACCACATTAAACATCTAAGTACACATATTTACAGTATTTTTGTGAAGGGGTTTTCGGTTCCTGCTAAACTTTTAACAATAACACAGCACCCACTGATGCCAATGCCCCCCCCCCCCCCCCCACTCTCAGGGTGCAGTGCCTCAGGCTCTAATCACGTGCTTAAAAAAAAAACGCATAGAAATCCATGCGTCCAGCACCCTGCATGTAGATTAGGGGCCGGGTGCATGGATTGGGGGCGGTGCCCCTGTGCCCCTTATGAACAGGCCGCCACTGCAGGTCAGTAGCCCATAAAGCTGACCAGAAGTGATCTGAGCTTTTTGGTCTGCGCGTATAATTTTTCTTCTTCCTAAGTAGAGTGTAGAACTTCTACTTTATTTTTCTCCTTAAACCTTACATCAGTGGTTCTCAACTCCTGTCCTCGGGACCCACTAACAGGCCAGGTTTGCAAGATAACTGAAATACATCACAGGTGATATAATTTGCTGCTCAGTGATTGCAGTATTCTAGTCTGCATCTCCCCAAGGTAATAATTAAAATCTGGCCTGTTAGTGGGTCCCAAGGACAGGAGTTGAGAACCACTGCCTTACATGTTTAATAACTCAGCCCTTCCCTCTGTGAGAGCTGCATATGCCTTTAATGATCAGTTTGTGGTTACTGACCAAGAAGAAGTGAAATTCAGTGATTCAGATTCTTCAGTATTTTACAACGTGTGAAAAAGTAAATTTAGAAGTGTTGCACAATATCATTTCACATCTTCATGGGTAGGCTTTCTCATCAACCTTTCCATTCCTGTGAATTGTATTGTGCTGGGATTATCTCTGGAATTTCCCAAAATGTAAAACACTCTTCTAACAGTCCCTTAGGATGGCCAAAGAATATTTGAATCTGGGCCGGTTCAGCAGGAACCGGCCAAAAATTAGAATTGCGTGTGGGCAGGCTGAATGTACCAAGTTGATTGATCAATCAAGTTGGGTACAACCAGCCTTCTAAATTCACTTGCGATTATCGCTAGGGGCTGCTGTAGTCATCTCTGCCATTATAACATATATGCTCAGGTGACAAGAGTGAGCATGTTTTTACCATGGTACTGTGGTCACTTGTATCCCTTGTAAATGCCATGTCACGTTTAAAATCTAAAGTCTGGGCTAAACAAAATGTTTCTATATACAAGGGTCGTGTGTATTCTTCCTTGAATCTTTGTGTGGTTAGTGTATTTCTTTCAGATCAGTGCTATTGCAGAAAGAACCCTGTGAAGATTGTTCATTTGATTAAGACCCGTCACTGCTGCTCTCTCTTCTTGTGCAGGGTTACATAGTTACATATAGTTACATAGTCAGTGAGGCTGGAAAAAGACACAAGTCCATCAAGTCCAACCCATGTGTGTGTTTTTTTTTATGCCAGTAATACGTTGTATATCCCCCAATGTTGTGGTCCCTTAGGTGTGCATCTAGTAGTTTTTTAAAAATTTTCTATACTACCAGCAGAAACCACTGTTTCTGGAAGAGAATTCCACATTCGCACTGCTCTTACCGTAAAGAACCCCCTACGCATCTTAAGGTTAAAACGCCTTTCTTTCATTCTCAGTGAATGGCCATGTGTCTTCTTGTTTCCCCTATCGCTGAATAGTATTGCCCCTATAGTGGGGTCACCAGTACAGTATTTGTACATTGAAATCATATCCCCTCTCAAGCGTCTTTTCTCCAGAGAGAATAAGTTCAGTGCTTGTAATCTTTCCTCATAACTTAGGTCCTCTAATCCCTTAACTAGCTTTGTTGCCCTTCTCTGAACCCTTTCCAATACCAGGACGTCCTTCTTGAGGACCGGTGCCCAGAACTGGACGGCATACTCCAGGTGCGGCCTCACCAGGGACTAGTATAGTGGGAGAATTATTGATTTATCCCTGAAGTTAATCCCTTTTTTTATGCATGCCAACACTTTGTTAGCTTTGCTTGCAGCAGCTTGGCATTGCATGCCACTGCTAAACCTGTTCTCCACTATGACCCCTAGGTCTTTTTCCATCCTTGATTCCCCCAGGGGCTCTCCCCCTAGTGAGTAATTTGCGTTCATGTTCTTGGTACCCAAATGCATTATCTTACATTTTTCTACGTTACATTTCATTTGCCACTTGTCTGCCCACCCCATTAATTTATTCAGATCTTCTTGCAGTGTTTCCACATCCTGTGGAGAATTTATTGCTCTGCTTAGCTTGGTATCATCTGCAAATATTGAGATTGAGCTCTTCACCCCGTTCTCCAAATCATTTATGAATAAATTGAATAGGATTGGTCCCAGGACAGAACCCTGGGGAACCCCACTTTCTACCCCAGACCATTCTGAGTATTCCCCATTTATAACCACCCTCTGGACTCGCCCCTGCAGCCAGTTTTCAATCCAGGTGCTCACCCTTTGATCCATGTTGAGGGACCTTAGTTTGTACAGTAAACGTTTATGGGGAACTGTATCAAATGCCTTTGCAAAATCCAGATACACCACGTCTACAGGCCTTCCCTTATCTAGATGGTCTCTCACCTCCTCATAGAAGGTTAATAGATTGGTTTGGCAAGAACGATTTTTCCTGAAACTATGTTGATTACTGCTAATGATACCGTTCTCGTTACAATAGTCTTGTATATAATCCCTTATTATTCCCTCCAAAAGCTTGCATATTATTGATGTTAAGCTAACTGGTCTATAATTCCCGGGGAGATGTCTTGGTCCTTTTTTATATATTGGCACCACATTGGCTTTCTTCCAATCAGCTGGTATCATACCAGTCAGAAAACTGCTCTTAAAGATTAGGTACAAGGGTCTGGCAATAACTTGGCTAAGTTCCCTAAGGACCCTCGGGTGCAAGCCATCTGGGCCCGGTGACTTATTGGTGTTCAGTTTTTCCAGCCTATTCCTGATTTTATCCTCAGTCAGCCATGAGGGTGTTTCATGTGATTTGTCTTGAGGACCAGCATTCTGGTTCTGTATAATTGAGCCCCCCATTTCCTTTGTGAATACCGAGGAGAAAAATGAGTTTAACACCTTTGCCATTTCTCCATCCTCTGTAACCAGGTTACCCGCGTCATTCCTTACTGGGCCAATGTGACTGGTCTTGTATCCGCCCCCTCCTGTAGTTCTCTGCAGGTAGCCTGTAGTAGGCAGAGCCAGATGGTTCCCGCCCACAGTTCCACTCTCTGTACAGGCAAAGTACAGCACAATGACAATGTCACTGCTACTTTTGCAAGGTAATTTCTTGGTTTCCAAAGGCATTTCATGCCAGCAAAGTAAAGTGGCATGATACCCTTTGTGAACATTAAGGAATATATTTAAATTACATTCTTTTTGTGCATGGAATTCAGCTTTAAGCTTAGCATTAGCCGCCTGGTCTAGACTGCTATATCTGATCTGTATTATCTCACTGATCTCACATGCATCAGTAGAATAATCGCTGAGTGGCGGGGCAGCAGAAAGGTAAACATTTTCATACCTTGTCATGTTACTCTCTGGGTGTGATTGTGTTTGCAAAGGGCTACAACTATTTCTAGCTCAGATGTTCCAAGAATGATAATCCTCCTGGAGTAATTTAATGCCCAGATGTTAGAGGCTGTTATAAGTTTTATGACATATTTGCATGTAGAAAGAACATATAATATTCATAGATTGCAGAGATATCGTTCTGGCCCTGAGAAGTAGTATTTTGTAGGCAATTGGTTTCTTGTCCAGCCTCATGAAAAGATACAGCAGGCAGATTTTTTTAGGCTTCTTGCGAGTATGGAAGGGCTAGGTCAGGGGTAGGCAACCTGCGGCTCTCCAGCTGTTGCAGAACTACAAGTCCCATCATGCCTCAGAAAGTAATTGTAACTGCCAGAGCTTGCAATGCCTCATGGGAAATGTAGTTCCACAACAGCTGGAGTGCCGCAGGTTGCCTACCCCTGGGCTAGGTGAAAGTGTCTTCAGCTTTCAGGGAAAGGGTTAAGATGCCTACAGAACTATGGAACCACCTAACTGGGCCATATAGCATCAAATGGTTTATATATTTGTAGGCCTGTCCATGAACAACAACTCTTGTCTAAGCCTTCTCGAGAGTTAAATGCCTGGCTGGTGTTTTTCCAGCCTGCCCACTTTTGGTTTCCCCAGGAGTCCATTGGAAGTTGAATCTTAATGTGATACTAAAGTCTCATTTTTTTTTTTTTTTTAGTTAAAAATAACAAACATGTTATACTTACCTACCCTGTGCAGTGAATTTACACAGAGCGGCCTGGATCCTCTTCTTCTTGGGGGGCTCCTGGCCCCTCCCTCCTGTTGAGTATCCCCACAGCAAGCGGCTTGCTATGGGGGCACCCAAGCTGAGCCTCAGCTCTGTGTGTCCATTCAGACACGGAGCTGCAGCCTGGCCCTGCCCCCTTTCTTTCCTCTTTGGCTGACTGACTTTGGTTGAAAGCAGAGGGAGCCAATGGTGCCGCGTTGCTGTCTCAGCCAATGAGGAGGGAAGTCCTGGGCAGTCAAGACACTCCTAAAGAATGCAGGGATCATAAGTGTGTTACGCTCAGAATGCAGGGTTCAAGAGTGCATTGCTCTCATAATGCAAGGATCAGGAGTGCATTGTGCTCAGAATGCAGGGATCAGAAGTGTGTTGCTCTCAGAATGCAAGGATCAGAAGTGTCTTGCCCTGAGAATGCAGGGATCAGGAGTGCGCCAGGCCCAGAATGCAGGGTTCAGGAGTACATTGAGCTCAGAATGCAAGGTTCAGGAGTGCATTGCGCTCAGAATGCTGGGTTCAGGAGTGCGTTGCGCTCAGAATGCAGGGATCAGGAGTGTGTTATGCTCAGAATGCAGGGTTAAGGGGTGCATTAGGCTCAGAATACAGAGTTGGGGGGGGTGATATGAAGGATGCTAGAACACACTGCTATGGGGGTGACACTTCCCATAACTGTGTCTTCTGCTCCTTCACATCACCCCCCCCCCACACACACACACAGTGCTGTCTTCTGCCCCCCCCCCCCCTTTGCCCTATACCAGTAACCTCTGGCCCCCCCTTCCCTCCCATAGCATAGTCCTACCTATTTCAAAAGCAGAGACCGGGAGGCAGCACAATTCTGGACAAAGGACGGGAGCTGGCAGAGTCAATTTTCATATTAGCAAGCTGGTGATTGGTTGCTTAGGACCACCCTGTGTCCTAGCAACCAAGCACCTGCGGTTTAACTTAAAAAGATCATTTGCCTGGCTCCTCCTCCTGCCCTCCGTCCTTAGCTATGCTGCCTCCAGGCCTCCACTGTTCACTAATGACAGCAGGAGAGGAGGCTGGAGGTGGGAGGAAGAGAGAGACCGGGCATAGAAGGTGCAGAGGAGGCTTGAGGCTGGGAGGAGAGAGTGGACTGGCACCTAGAAGCCGGGGGTCGGCGGCGCTGGAACCTGTTTGCGGTCTACCTGTCACCTGCAAAAGGTCGACAGGGTTGCCGACTCCCAGCCTAGGGGTATGCTTATCTGATGATTTATTGCAGAACTTAAAATTGGATAGGTTCAGGGTAACTATGGGATACTCCAGTAACTCTTAGGCCCCTTTCACACTTATGTGACTTGTCCTGCGACTTGGGACTACAAAGTCGCATGACAAGTCGTTCCCCGTGATTTCCAATGAGTACCATTCATATCTGTACGACTTCAAGTCGCGCCGACTTCAAAGTAGTCCCTGCATTACTTTGATCCAACTTTGATGCAACTTGAGGTCCATAGACTTCAATGTTAAACCCTCAAAGTCGCATGCAAATCATACCTGAATAATATAGATGCAATTTCCTTATTATTTCTGAACGACTTTGTAATATGTTTTAATTGTGCCAAAGTTGCAACAAAGTCGGACCAAAGTCGTACTGATCCCAAGTAGTGACAAAAAATTGTGGCAAAATTGTGGTAAAATCTCGTTGCACAAGTGTGAAGGGGGCCTAAGTAGTGAACTTGAGGACACTAAACTTTCTCTTAGTAAGGTGAGCAAGGATCCTTGCTTGCAGTAAATAGTAGACTGAGCTTTGTAGTAACAACTTGAGAATGTTAAACGCTCTCCTAAGGATCTGAGCAAAGTCCTTGTACAAGCAGTTAATAGACCGATCTTCTCCAGGACAATGTCCTCTTTGAACACAGCTAACTCTAGCACAAGAGGAATAACAGCAGCACACAGTCTCGGGATCTCTCACACCAGTCTGTTCTCACAAATGTCCTTGGATAGTTGGTTGCCTTCTTCCAATATCTATCAGCCACTTTTCCAATGATACCAGACTAGATCCCCTGACGAAAAATCCCTCAATCAGCTCCAGCAATTTTCATCAGAAATAGACCCCACCCCCAGTCAGCCCAGCTGGGACCTCTTTGAACAGCAGACACATGGCAAGCCGTCCTGGGGGGCCAACAGCCTCCTTAGGCTGTAATCTTCTCCACAAGGATAAGACACCTCTGTTCCAGGTCTCAGGCTGTTTATACACCTTCCCAGCAACCATCTGTGCAGCCCATTTGCCTTCCTCCACACCTATGTTCCAGAACAACACAGAAAGTTCTGGAATGCAGGGAGTAGCAGTCAGACCCAAATAATCACACACAACCACACTGATTACTGTGAGCCCAGACTACATTTACCTAACCTAGCACTTATCTAGAAGGGTGCTATATTAAAGACAGAGGTCATACATTTAAAAGGAAGTAAAGTCTTCCTCTTTAATTGTACCTACAGGTAAGCCTATAGTAAGGTTTACCTATAGTTACTGAAATATCTACTATTTACTATATACACTGCCGCCAACATCATCGGCGCATGTGCACTGAAGGAATGGCCTGCCCGTGTGAGGTAAGGTAAGTCATTCTTTCATGATGTGCTAGTATGGAGTGCATGCTAGCACAATATGCTCTTAATTTGCAGGGGATTTTTGCTTGTTTTCTATCACTTTAAAAGTTAATTTGAACCAAGCTGGTCCAAATGAACTATTACCTTCACTAAAAAAGATACGCACACTATGTAGTGCTATATAAATTGTACGTGGCATTAGCTACATACAGTATACAGCGTTGGGTTTAGGGACCTCCTGTCCCACTCCCAGATAAAAATCCAGTCGAGTGAAGCTCTGCTCAGCCATTCACAGGGAGCGCTGTATTGGCCAAAATTATACAAGGCTTCCTCTGATTGGCTGAGGTGGAGAGGCGGCGGTTTGTCGCAATCTCCTCTTCTGCCAATCAGAGGAAGCCATTTAGAAAATACAAGGAACTCATTTAGAAAATACAAAGCTTCCTCTGAATGACTGAGCAAACTCAGTGACTCTGGGATTTGTAGTTTCTTCTCAGGAAGTGTCGGTTCTTATACTACAGACTGTGGTTATGCATTAACCTGTGCAGCACCATGCGACATGTCTCATGTTTGAATACAAACTGAAATTGCTGACACAGGAATGTTACCTTTTTCTCTACGATAGACCGTACATTGAAGGGAACAAATGACACCATGAAATGACATGATCAATGCACATCTTATGCAGGTGAAAAACGCAAGGTGCAAATGGTAAGGTTTATAATTCCTTTAAAGAACCCCCACTCCCCCCATGCACATAAGTAAACATATGTGCATCCAGGATACATGTGCATATGTAAATGCCGATTGCACATGTTGGGTATTGCTGAGCAAGTCGGGATAAGATAAAATAATTCTACTATTTACAGATAATGCTGACCATAGATTGATTGAAATTCAGCAGGGACTGGCTAAATTTTGATCCATATGTTGTTGCTCCTGCTCGATCAAACAGTAATGTTAGGGGAAAAATTCAGCAGCTGGTCGGTGTATTTTGACAACAGAGCAGCCCCACTGTCAGAATATATTGTCTCAGTGGATAGGATTCCTTCCTCTACCTTGCTTGTATGGATGGAGGAACCTGCTTGTTTTTTTTTTGATCAGCCAGATGGCTGATCAAAAAAAAAAAAAGTATTCTATAGTCTGCTTTACTCCAAACTGATGAACTTTAGAAGTAATATGTCGCCTATGGACAATTGTGGAGTTTTCACTGTTTTGCAGGTGCGCACAATTTCATAGCATGATATAATTGCTATGTATTTACTTCATATACAGTTTATATTATATAATACTACATCTTATATTTTTCAAAAAGTTTAAGATCATATCGTATGCACTGAAATATTTTGTTACTGAAAATATATAAAATACACACTATACTGTCAAAAGTGTTGGGACACCTGGTTTGACCATTTTTCTAGAAGCAAATTTGTGAGCTCAGGCACTGATGTGGACGAGAAGGCCTGGCTCGCAGTCTCCGCTCTAATTCATCCCAAAGGTGTTCTATCAGGTTGAGGTCAGGACTCTGTGCAGGCCAGTCAAGTTCCTCCACCCCAAACTCGCTCATCTGTCTTTATAGACCTTGCTTTGTGCACTGGTCCAAAGCATTCGGTGGAGGGGGGATTATGGTGTGTGGTTGTTTTTCAGGGGTTGGGCTTGGCGATGAGGAAACCAGCGCGATTATAGAGCCAGTTCCCGCATTGCAGTCTTCCCGCAGTCAGTTCACACTGCACAGTTCACAAAGTTAATGGCACCCCCAGCTTTGTTCACAGACCACAGTGTGAACTGTGAACACACACATGAATCAGATTGCATGGGTGAGAACACCCAAGCGATGCGATTCTAGTGCGGGGGAAAAAGGTACATGCACCTTTTTTTTTGTGAATCTAATGCGAGTTCAGCCATACAACCTTATGGCTGAACTTGCACTGCTCAGAGATCTCATGTGATTGGCACCTGCAGTTCGGGTGCGAATCACATGTGATCTCTGAGATCGCACTAATGTGAACCCGGGCTGGAGGTGTCAGCATACCAAGACATTTTGGACAATTTCATGCTCCCAACTTTGTGGGAACAGTTTGGGGATGGCCCCTTCCTATTCCGACATGACTGCTCACCAGTGCACAAAGCAAGGTCCATAAAGCCATAATCCCCTCTCCACCAAATGATTTGGACCAGTGCACAAAGCAAAGTCCATAAAGACATGGATGAGCGAGTTTGGGGTGGAGGAACTTGACTGGCCTGCACAGAGTCCTGACCTCAACCCGATAGAACACCTTGGAAATGAATTAGAGTGGAGACTGCGGTCCAGGCCTTCTCATCCAACATCAGTGCCTGACCTCACAAATGGGCTTCTGGAAGAATGGTCCATAGACACTCCTAAACCTTGTGCACAGCCTTCCCAGAAGAGGTGAAGCTGTTATAGCTGCAAAGGGTGGACCAACTCAATATTGAACCCTATGGACTAAGACTGGGATGCCATTCATGTGTGTGTAAAGGCAGGCGTCCCAATACTTTTGACAATATGATGTATTTGATAAACATTTGCACAAGCATTGTATTTTCTTCAGGTTAAAAAAAAAGGTAATGTTCTGAGGGTTTGAAGTATGTTTACTGTGTATCTGTGACAAAAAAAATAATAATTGCAAAACAGACTGAAAACTATTTTATATCCTGCTCTTTGCCAAGTAATCAGCAGTGTAATATGAGGACGACCGGCTTTGCTTTGTGCCCAGACATTGCAGATTCTTATATTAGATAGCTGACTCCCAAGCAGATTTGGTATTACGATGTAAGGTTTTCCTGAACACAGAGAGACTTGGTGGGAAGAATGTCACTTTATTTACTGTAGGTAGTTGCAATACAATGTGTGTGAAACATTCATGTGTTGGTGACAAATTCCTTCTTATACATCTATAATGTAATGTCAGTAGGTATTACTTTATACTGTTAAAACAATCGATATACCGTATTTATTGGGTCTTGATACTCAACTCATAACATTTAATAAGATTATTCCAAAGTGTATAATTTTTTGCAACATTTTTGAAAAAACACGCACGTCTGTGGTTGTGCCCCTCTAGTTTGCAAGTAGTATTTAAAATGGATATTTTGGTAACTTTACAAGTGAGGCTGCATTCACACTATGTTTCAACATGATTTTGTGCAAGTTTGCAAAAAAAAGTCACGCTTGCGGTGCCATTAATTGGTAATGGGCACCCCAAACATGGCATTGAGATGTGTGTTTTTCTCGTGAAAAATGTGCTGTTAATAAAAAACGCACAAAGCTCGGAGCTCAAAAAAGGTGCACAAGCTACTTTGTCGCATTTGTTGCACATAGGGCAACGAATTGAAATTAATAGGTAGAATTACCCTCTCTATTGCGCTGGTGACCCTTGTTGCAGGGATATAACCGGTTCCCGACCGGCTCGCGTACATTTACTGCTGCAGTGTGGCTCTGTAGCGCGCATCGCCGCCTTTAAGCGGCAGCTCGCATGTGCGCAGTAGCGGGCAGGACTGCGCCGGTGGCAGCGCGCTCTCCTGCCCGCCACACTCTGCTGAGTCCTGGTCACGGCTTTGGCGGACTCGATCTCCACCGCGATTGCTTGACAGGGCAGAAAAACGGGGAACCGCCGATGTAAACACGGCGGTTCCCCGCTCTGTCAGGCGTCATGTTAGAGATCTACTGATCCCTGTACTCGGGATCAGTTAGATCTCTGGTGTCCCTGACAGCCCAGCCCCCTCACTGGTAGAACACGCCTAGGGAACACAGTTAACCCCTAGATCTCCCCCCCCCCCAGGTTAACCCCTTCACTGCCAATGACATTTATACAGTAATCAGTGGATATTTACATTTCGGATCGCTATATAAATGTCATCGGTCCCAAAAAAGTGTCAAAAATGTCCGCTGCAGTATCGCAGTCCCGATAAAAATCGCAGATCGCCGCCATTACTAGTAAAAAAATAAATTGTAAAAACGCCAGAAATGAATTCTCATGGTTTGTAAACGCGGCAAACCAATCAATAAACGCCATTTGCGTTTCTTTCCAAAAATATGAGTAAGAATATAAATCGGCCAAAACTGATGAATACGTTTTTTATATATATATATATATATATATATATATTTTTTTTTTTTTTGGATATGTATTATAGCAAAAAGTAAGAAATATTGGGTTTTTTTTGCAAAATTGTCGCTCTTTTGTTTATAGCGGTGATCAGAAATGACGCACAGCGGATCAAATACCACCAAAAGAAAGCTCTATTTGGGGTAAAAAAAAAGGATGCAAATTTTGTTTGGGTACAACATCGCACGACCGCGCAATTGTCAGTTAAAGTGACGCAGTGCCGAATCACAAAAAGTGCTCTGGTCCTAACATGGGAAATTCTTCCGGGGCTGAAGTGGTTAAAGTGAGGGGAAATCTAAAATTTTACAAATATCACCAGAAAACTGACAAAGGGAGAATCTTCCAATGTGGACATCTGTTTCAGTGACATCTCCCTAAGTGGGGATTCCCCTTTACTTTGTAGAGCTTTTCTCTTATTTCCTGTTGTGTCTCTGGGTTAGGTAATCAAGGAAATTTCACACAGGAAAAGTGACAGCAAAAAAAAAAGGAACTCTATCCCTTCTCTAATAAAAGACAATAAAAACATTGTACATACACGCTCCAACAAATATTAATACTTTCATCATGTGTATTCTTCTTGAATCTTGGTGTGCTTTGTTTATTTCTTCATGATCTGTGCTGTAATGCAGTGTGAGACTTTCCCTCTGTGTAGGAGCTTTGTGTAATAAAGACCGCTCACTGCTGATTTCTCTCCTTGTGCAGGGAGACCGGTCTTGTCTCCGCCCCCTCCTGTAGTTTTCTACAGGAAGATTGTAGCAGGTGGAGCCTGCTGGGCCTCTCTCATTGCTCTGTTCTCTGCACAGGCTATGTACAGTACAGCGATAATGTCATTGATCAGAGGCGTAACTAGAACCTTCAGGGCCCCAGTGCAAGAAATTATGAAGGGCCCCCCTGACCCCTGGCCAAGGCACTTCCCTCTTTTCACTGATCCTGGGGCCCTTTATTACGGTACCGCAGTGGGACCCTTTCACAAGTTCTGCAATGAGCCCCCTTTCTGCCGTCTTCGGGCTTCCCCATGGTGGTGAAATGCCAGGGCCCAGTCCCGATTGCAACCTTTGCAATCCTGATAGTTCCCTCACTGGTGTCAGTAGTTTTTAATTTTTATTTTAGTTTTATTATTTTTTTACCATTTCATTTTTTTTACATTTTTATTCAGGAGCTCTGTTTGGGGGCTTTGATGAGATATCGGGGGTCTAAAACCTCAGCTCTCAATCTCCATCTGTGTAGCCTCAGCTGCACAGAATGAATGGACAGGAATAGTTGTGTACCGAGCCTCCCATTCATTCAGAAATGGAAGTATAGTAAAAACTCGAGGACTTATTTTTACATTTTTTTTACTTTACCATTTTTTTATTATTTTGATTTTATTTTTAATTTTTGATGACTGTGGTCACTCCCTTGATAGTCCTAACGTTTCCAACGTTAGCCCTGACCCGGGACCGTAAAGTGGTGGTACCCCTTCGGGCTTCTGCCGTCTTTCCCCCGAGTAACGTCTTGAACACTTTCCCA
>BLSH010163069.1:1751108-1762820 GCA_018402905.1 Glandirana rugosa
CCCCAGGGAAGCACACAGGGACCCTGGGAACAGCAGAAGACAAGTAAATTTGTATCGGAGGAGCGTCGGGGGCAGCATATAGAGGAACCAATCTCCTCCATTAGGTGGAAAATGGAGGAGATTGGTTCCTCTAAATGCCGCCTCCGCTATCCCTCCTATCCAGGTGTACAAGGGAGGCACATGGGCCCCCTGGAGCATGGGGCCCGGTTGCAATTGCAACCCCTGCAACCCCTGTAGTTACGCCCCTGTCACTGATTCTTTAATATGGTAATATCTGGGTTTGGAAAGGAAATTGGTGCACACACAGTGGATATATTTCTTTGGTGTGTCTGATTAAATAAATGTTTGTGTGCCTCTTACCTTTCTTGCACTCCCCCACTGTCCAGCCCCCTGAAAACCTATACAAGTACTGATGTTCTGAATCTCAATATCTGTGTATAACTGGGCATTTCCCAAGCCGACCAGATGACTGTACTGGCCTGGGAATCGGCCACTTAGGTGATGCATTCTGGGAGGCTGTACAAGTGGTCCCATGTCTCAGAAGTACGGGCTTTTCAAAATTCTGGACAAGCAGATCGAAGGTCTGTGAGAGAGCAGAAAAGATAAGGAGAGTGTCTCTCTATATGATAGGACCATTAGAACAGACTTGCACAGAGATAAGCAGAGCGGTAAAGCACAGTCACCCTGCTGCTACTACCAAGCAAGGAACTAAGCATGTGCATTTGTAAAAAACATAAATAAATATATACTGTATATCTGTACAGTGTCCTTCCGCGCTTACTCTTGAACAAAACATTATGTTTTGTTGTGAAACTTAAGACACATTGCTATGATTTGCTTTAAATTGTACCTAAAGCCATTATGTTTTTTAGTTTGGATAAAGTAGGGAAGGGTTAGAAACCCCAGTTAGGTTTTTACTGCTGCTAGAGGATTTTCCTTCCTTTAGGGCTGATTCACGCTAGTAGCCCCAATGACTGTTGTTGGTGTGCACTGAAAAGACATGGTTGATACCGGTGTATTGAGTTCTATGATGGGATGCAGGTTTTTTTTGCCGCAACCCGCTGCACTGAAAAAAAAATGACTGTATGCAGTCGTTTTTTTCAGCGCTGCACACTACCGCAACGCAGGAGATGCGGCAAATTTGCCTTGTCTTTGCACTGCTGCCCAGTGAATCCCAACACAAATGGTGTGAATGGGCCCTTAGAAAGTGAGGTTTTCTTCACAGTATAGCTTACATAGCAGACAGAAAGCAGCGGCCTGGGTGGAGGGAGGAAGGTTCCTGCCCTATTGTATAGAACCAGTGCAATAAAGCATGGCTTACATAACCAGAAGCCTAGACAATTGCCCATGTGATTTCCGTTAAATAAGAATTATCCCTTTTTTTTTTTACTTTATATAGTTCCTTATGGTACAAAGTACCTGTAGTAGCATTTACTATTTTTCTAGGTGCCCAGTAACACTAGTAGAGTTGGGCGAACGTTTCGGCCCCAGCATCAGTTAGGGCCGAGCATTGGCTGTTTTCCCTGTTTGGGGAACACCTGTTTGCAGCCACCCTGCTTATCCCCCTTTTCGTGACCTGTCGGGCTGCATGCTCGGATAAGGGTTGGTATGGATTTTGGGGGTGGACCCCATGCATTTTTTTTTTTGTTTTTTTTTTCATGTGGAATGGGGTTCTCCTTAAAATCTATACTAGACCTATAGACCTGAAGGGCCTGTTATGGACTGGGAGGAGGGGTGCCCACGCCGTTTTTTTCTTTTTTTTTTTCCTCCAATAGCCAGATGTCAGCATTTGCAACCGCGAGTGATTTTAAATGTTATTTGAATAATTTTTTTCTTTAGAAATGTAATTTTTTCTGCAGCATGTACTATATATGCTGCAGATGTGCTACTTTACAGGCAGATTAAGGGTACCCCCCAGGCACTAACGTTCAGGTTAGAACTTTTCCCCTGTTAGGGAGTTCTGCTGCAAACTGAACAGGGGGGTGTTCGGCCCACCTCAAAACACTAGGTGTGATGTGGAAGAGGATGCCTCCCCCCTTGGCACACAGCTGCCTGACACTGCATCGAGCAAGGAGGCAAGAGGCATGCAGAGGGAGGTGTGACTGTCAGATCTTGCCTCTGCATACCTCTTGCCTGTGCTGGGAGCCAGATGTAGACACTCGCTATCAAAGCAGCTAGGTCCATGCTAGTTGTAGTGGCGGGCCATGTGCCTAGGAACTAGGAAGATGGTACAAAGTACTACACGTGGTCTATCCCATCAAGAACTGAATAATGTAAGAAAAAAGTGATAATTCTTTTTTTAAAGGGGGGGGGGGAGAATTGGAGTTTAGATTGGCCCTTTTCAGCAGAAATTATGTGAAGAGAAATCATTTCTCCAGCCCAGCAAGACTGTGAATGCAGCTTGACGTTTACATTGGAGTGTAGATCTGCTTTAAATAGTCAGACATGAAAGAGACATGAATGCAAATTCACTGGCTGATGTCCTCGAGAATATGCCCACAGTTCATTAAAGAGCTGACTGCGGAGGTGTGAAGTTCTTTTCATCAGAGGCTTACACTCTGCCGCAGAAAATGCGTTCTCCCGCGAGTCTTGGTGTGCAGCTTGTTACAAAGAACGCCGAGGTGCTGATAAAAATTTGAAGTTCGGCAGATAATAAAAATCCACGGATCCACCACAGAATTCATAGAGAGCAGCCTCAGAACGATAAGATCATAATATTCATTGTGCTGGTCAGTAAATAGTCCAACGTAGACTCGGGCCTGTGGGGGGAAAAAAGAAATGGCGTAAGTGAAGAACCTAAGACACATTGAGGCTGATTTACTAAAGGCAAATATACTGTGCACTGCAAGTGCATTTGATCTGAAATGAAGGGAAGCTCTGCTGATTTCTATCACCCAATCATGTACAAGCAAAATGCAGTTTTTTTATTTTCCTTGCATGTGATTGGGTATTCTTTGCAAAGTGAAGCTTTACCTCATTTACTAAGCTCTAGAGCCACTGCACTTGCAGTGCACAGTATAGTAGCCTTTAGTAAATCAACCCCAAAGTCTAACCCAGCCTGTCTCAACCTTTTCAACACAAAGGAACCCTTGAAATAATTCTGCAGTCTCTGGGAACCCCTGCTAAGAATTAAAAATCTACAACTCATGATACATTAATGTGATGGTCAATGGGAAGAATGCTCCTTACACTTGTGGTCATTGTGAAGAATTACCCCCTTACAGATAGCTAAAAAGATCAATAATGTAATTGGGAATTTATCTGAGAGGTAGAAATTGCTCATTGCTCAAGGAACCCCTAGCAACCTCTGGTGGAACCCTAGGGATCCACGAGACCCTGGTTGAGAAACCCTGCTCTAAACATTCATTTGTAAACCAGAGGAGCTTT
Source organism: Glandirana rugosa (assembly GCA_018402905.1). Lineage (NCBI taxonomy): Eukaryota > Metazoa > Chordata > Amphibia > Anura > Ranidae > Glandirana > Glandirana rugosa. Next base: position 1,754,496 of record BLSH010163069.1, read on the forward strand.
GAGCAGCAGAAAGTGAATTCCAATCGGTTCTGCTCTGTGCACATTGCTGCTAAATGTTTCTTCTTTAACAAATAATACCCTTGAAGGTACATTTCAAAGATCTTTTAGAAGATCGTTTAAAATGAACCCGCCATGGCAGGCTCAGACGATGGGTAATGTTTCTGCATCATATCCGGCTTTTTCAGAAAGTGATTTCAATTACTGGTTTGCACATAATAATAATCATTATAAAGGGGCCTCCTTGCTTAAAAAATAAATAAAAAAATACGGTTTTAATATAATAACAGGAATCATTTATACTGTGTTAAAGATGAGATCTATTTCAAGCAGCCATTAACGGTAAATACACTGTAGTATATTTATTTTTTTATTAGAGGAGTTCTATGGTCACAGCACACACTTTCATTTTTATAACATCAGCATTGTAATAGCAATAAAAATAATAGTTATTATTGACAATCCAATATAAGTCTCCTTTCATGTTGTGAGTGCTGCCTGTTTGTTGGCCTTTTCTTTCCCCAACTTCTTAGACTCCCTGCATGCTTTGCAATGTCTCCTCTGCTGTTGACTTTTTTTTATTTCTAAGGACTACATATCCCATGGTATGTTGCTGCTTGCAAGCTGTGATTCCTGTACCGATGCTTTCTGAAACTCCTCCTCTCAGCAACTCTATAGTTCAGAAGGCAGGCTGAGGCTCTGTGAAATGTGTGACACAGCAGTGCCTATCATTAGGGTATAGTGACTAAGTGTTCAGGGATGTGAATGTGTGGGGGATCTTCACAGAGTAAGTTATTAAACTTTAAGACCATTCAAATTAAGGCTAAAAATAATTGAAACATAATGTGGAAAAGAATATATGATTTTAAATTTGCTAATGCTAGTGTTTCATGAATGTGCATTTTTGTGTGTTTTTTGCACATTTTGTGTGATACATGCATAGGGCCGCCCATTCATTTTAATTAATTTCAAAACAAGCCAAAGTAGCTCATGTACCCTTTTTGGGCATTGAGCTTTGTGCAGTTTTTGACCTCGTATTTATTATATTATATTGAAACGCGCGTCTGCTTGCCGCGATTGGGGTGCCACTAGCAACGATTGGCACTGTAAGCGTGACATGCATTTTTTGGTGCGTTTACAGTTTGCTCAGATGTGAACCTTACCTTAAAGCGTAACTTCTGCTTTTCTGCCTGCTCTTCAACATTTGGCACATTTATTTTTTTTTGGGGGGGGGGGTGGGTTCCTAGTTTTGACAGCTCCCTGCTTCTACTTCCACCCGGATCGCCTAGAACCATTCACAAGGAGCAAGCGTGGCTTGCGCATTTGCAGTGGGGAACCGGCTAATAAGCTACAAAGAGTAACAGCCTGCTTCCCAGGTAACATGGTAGCGTCGGGGACCCAAAGACTGGTGAACAACCAGCCTGGGTGAGGACAGCTCTAGATCCCTGGACAGGTAAGTGTCCTTTTATTTAAAGACAACAGCTACAGTATTTGTACATTTATACTCACCTATACTTATACTACATTTATACTCACCTATACTTATACTACATTTATACTCACCTATACTTATACTACATTTATACTCACCTATACTTATACTACATTTGTACTCACCTATACTTATACTACATTTATACTCACCTATACTTATACTACATTTGTACTCACCTATACTTATACTACATTTGTACTCACCTATACTTATACTACATTTATACTCACCTATACTTATACTACATTTATACTCATCTATACTTATACTACATTTATACTCACCTATACTTATACTATATTTATACTCACCTATACTTATACTACATTTATACTCACCTATACTTATACTACATTTGTACTCACCTATACTTATACTACATTTATACTCACCTATACTTATACTACATTTATACTCACCTATACTTATGCTACATTTATACTCACCTATACTTATACTACATTTATACTCACCTATACTTATACTACATTTATACTCACCTATACTTATACTACATTTATACTCATCTATACTTATACTACATTTATACTCACCTATACTTATACTATATTTATACTCACCTATACTTATACTACATTTATACTCACCTATACTTATACTACATTTGTACTCACCTATACTTATACTACATTTATACTCACCTATACTTATACTACATTTATACTCACCTATACTTATACTACATTTATACTCACCTATACTTATACTACATTTATACCCACCTATACTTATACTACATTTATACTCACCTATACTTATACTACATTTATACTCACCTATACTTATACTACATTTATACTCACCTATACTTATACTACATTTATACTCGCCTATACTTATACTACATTTGTACTCACCTATACTTATGCTACATTTATACTCCCCTATACTTATACTACATTTATACTCACCTATACGTATACTACATTTATACTCACCTCAAAACTCGATTGCTCAGTTATCCCCTCTGCTCTGAGCTTTGACTGTCAGTCATCGGCTCTCTGCCCTTCCCTCCAGTGTTCACTGGAACACTGGGCTGTGGAGGGGGTGGGAGGGGCCGGCTCAGGCTCTCAGCGTTCACCTTTGGGAACATGTTATATGCTCCGCCCATTTTTTTAGGGTGGAACATGTAACATGTTCCCAATTCTGCAGCCACTGCCCAACCCCGGCTCTCTCCCTGTGACAGCAGTACGGGGAGAAGTTCTGTGTGTGAATGAACTACAAGTCCAACATCCTTTTTCGTCTGTGAGATTGTAATTCCCAATGAACTACCACGGTGCTGTGGTATTACATTGATTCTTCCTGTCAGATTGTACCTGCTTGCCCGTATGGAATGTACCGGGCATACAGATACACGAACAGCTCTGCAGGAGACCTGCATGACACCAGCAATCAGCTGATCGCTGGTGCAATGCTTCAAAAGCTCAATAATAATGAGAATAAATGCACATTTTTTTACCTGCCAAAAAATGTGCATTTTTTTATTCTTTTTTCTAAAAAGTGAACTTCTTGCGGTTTAATGCTGATTTGCACTGCATTCTGTGTGCTTCCTATGCCCTCTAGTGGCTGTTTGGTAGATTTATTTTTCTTCGCTTGTTCATTGTCAGTCGTGTAGCACAGTAACGCCTTCTTAGAATAGAAAGTAATCCCATGTCTCATTTCATCACATATCTCAAATATAAATGGATTATTCCACATTTCAGGATAGTGTGTGAAGCATGTTCTCCCCATTGATAAACTGTAGATGTCATTTTTCATTCCTGTGGTTTCATACAGCCAGAACCAAAATTGTGTAGCAGAGATAGAGCTTAATATTATAGAAGCCATTATGCCAAACTTTATACAGATATTTCAGGCTTGTTGGCTGTCATCAGTGTAGTGTATGGAAACTAAGTGTAATATGCATTGCACTGCTTGCTTATTTTTTAGTAACACTTTATTCAGGTCACTGCACAGCAGCATGGTGCGTTGCACTGTTGTATGGTGACTTGTGGCTCCATCCAGTGGGCTGCGGAAAAATGGAGACATACTGCATTTTTCTGCACTGCACTACACATCACACCAGTGTCATGATGTGAACAGAGCTCATAGAGAACAGTTGTTTTTCTTTGTGCCCTAGTGGTGACCTGCATTTTATTTAATGCAGAAAAATGCAGGCCACCGCATATAATGTGAACAAGCGCTCAAAGGTACTGTATTTATGGGACTCGTATTGTCAAATTGTACACATGACCTTTTCACAATTCCTGAAGAGACATGCTTGAAATTCATATAGACTTTTGATTTAGTGCCAAACATAAAGTAGCCTGCTCCCACCCAGGCCCCGTACTGATGCATGCACAGTTTTCCATCCAGCCGCAATTTTTGAAGCAGCTTCCCTGCCGCCTTCCAAGTATGGCGGCTGTGGATTGGGCGTTCTCGCCCCCTCCCCACATGACCCTGGGTGGGTAGTTCCCCGCCTTTGGGGGATTATTTAAGCAAACCCTTGTGAGGTCCCTTCACTCTTTACATGATGTTCATGGTCACTGCTGCATAGTTTCTTCTGTCTTTTTTGGACCTTATGAATGGCTAATTATAAAGTGGACATCTCACTTTCTGTATCCTTCCATGGTCGTTTGACCTCAGGATGGTTGCTCACTCTTCCACTGTTTTTTATGGAGAAGGTTACTTTGTTTTGCACTTTCCTATCTTGTGCACTTCATTATTCTCTATAGTACTTGCAATAGATGGTACCTGGCACTTTGGGGGCCAGGGATGTTTGTACACCGATCCCAGTTGTCCCAGTGACAACAGGTAATGTATTTTGTGTTTTTTCCTAATGCGTGTTCTTATCTTTTTCATTGTGGCAATTCTTATTTTTTTTTTCTTTTTCATTTTCTCTTAATGGGGTCCCTAATTTACTATTTTTTTATTTTGATATTTGTTTTCATTTCTATTTATTTTATTTTTCTGTGGATCCTTGCAGATACATTATAAAAGGTTCTGCTTTGCTAACTAATTTACATATAGGTTACTATCCCTATATCGTTACATTTGACCTCTCTATTAATATTTGGTGCGCCCTCCATTTGGCATTCTGTCACACCCACGGCTCCCGGGCAAGATGATCTCATTGGTGCCCATTCAGGCACCTGCCCCTCTGTGAGAGATAATTTCATCCCAAAATGTTTTTGACTGTTTTTGTGTCTAAAGTGTCTAATTACAATCATTCATTACTGGTTAGCGAGCTCTGTATATACATGTAGCACCCTTGTCCTAATCAGGGCTGCTAGTAAATCTAGTTGTGCTAGGTGGTAGCTAGCCTGGCTAATTTTTAGTCTATCGATCAAATGGGTTTCTCCTAAGCCTGGTGTTAACTGTGATTTCTCCCTTTTGTCAATAGGTCCTTCATAAGCTGGGGACTATGAAGTGGCTGGGGAAGCTTCAGGAGAGAACTCATCCATGAAACTACAGTTGGATACTGTGAGTAAAGTTGTTGCTACAGGAGACAGCTGTATGCTGAATTCAGCTTAAAGGCCCATTTTCTTTATTGCTGTCTGCCTGGTTCTACTACTTGTCTTAGGAGTCTGACAATTTTGCTATTGCATTTCCCTAAGGGTGTCCTGTGCCCTATCCCTCTCTCCCACATTTTCCTGTTAAAAGAAATAAACTTCTTTGTTCATTTTTAAAAGTGACTGGTGCCCATCTTTCCACCTTGCACAACCCCCACCATGCCTGGTAACCTGCACCCTGAGGAGGAATGTCAGCTTTTGCTGACTTTGGGGGTCACCACCAGGCTTCTTGAGGTCATGGAGAGCGCTACATACATAACTATTTGAGCTTGTATATGGTCTTTGTCCCTTTTCTGTGAGCACTTTTGTTCTAAGATTATCTGCTTTAATGACATGCGGGTTGATTTTACTAAAGAAAAAAACACTGTGCACTTTACAAGTGCAGTTGCTCCAGAGCTTAGTAAATGAGCAGAAGCTCTGCTGACTTCCATCGTCCAATCATGTGCAAGCAAAAATGCTTTTTTTTAAATTTTCCTTGCACGTGATTGGGTATTCTTTGCAAAGTGAAGCCTTACCTCATTTATTAAGCTCTGGAACAACTGCGCTTTGCAAAGAGTACAGTCTCTTTGCCTTTAGTAAATCAACCCAATGGTTTCTCTACAGATGTTGCTCATGAGCTTGAAACTCACTTATTTCCTGAAGAAGTGAACTTTGTTTCATGAAATGCATTGAAAGAAGGAATCCGTGTCTGATTCACATCATACATTTTTTTCTGTCATGTTTAACCACTTGCGGACTGCCATATAGCAGTTTTACTGATACAGGGCTACAGCTCTGCGTAGGATCACGTGTATATATATATGCGATCCTGCACTTCCGCCTACAGGGGGCGCGCCACTTCTGCCGATCTTTGGGTACCGGGAACTCAATGTCCTCCGGCACCCGCTGATTGTCAGTAAACACAGAATAGGGATCTGCCTATGTAAACTGTGATGAATCCAGACACCCCGACCGTGTATTTCCGCCAGAAGCTGCTTCCCAAGTCCTGGAACACGAGACCAATGGATCTGGCTATAGTAACCCCAAGAACCAGGCAACACCCGTTTTGGAGTACACCAGAAATAGAACTCCTTTATTTGAGAAACACACTGAATTTATACACTTAAGAAAGACATTCCCCCTCCTGATCAGATTACCCTAACAATACAACTGTAACCAGAAACATAATTAACATGAGCTAATTAACTAGTCATTTAACCAGCCTAGGTGACTCAGAGGTCTGACCTTTCAGGTCAGACTTGTCGTCTCCTAGATCAGAAGACACAATACACATTATAGCAGACAACCCCAGACAAGTGGCTTGCTGATGATGACAGCATCTACTATGAGTCCCACTTTGTGAAGCAGTCACTATTGGTAGTGAGGCAGTTAGGCCCTCTAGGGATCCCAGAGTCTGTGTGTCTTGGGAAGACATGGACTTGAATCCAAAGTAACATTACTTCAAGGGTCCCCAGGCATACACCTCACAAAGAGTAGTGTTCCCTTAAAATCCAGGGGCCATAATCAGTAGGCAAGAGGCTAGCATTCAGTCCTCTCCAAAAGCCTCTGTCCCAGGTGAGTTTATCACAAACAAGGCAGATCGTCATTCTAATGGGGAGAAGGGATGGATTCTGTGTTCCTGCAAAGCAGGGACTAAAATCCATCTCTTCCCCTAGTAAAAGCAGCACACATAGTAAACACAAACACTCGTTAGGCACACATTTAACCCATTTTAACATTTAACTTGATTGTCCTCGATGTTTAACCCTTTCCAACAAGTGTCAAAGCTGTGCCAATCAAGAGGGGTGGGCAAACTATAACAACTGTACCCAACAGAAAAACACCCTCTCAGGCGGCGCTAATCGCTCCTACGCTTCCGCTTGTAATACTTTGCGGCCCAAAAGCAGCATGCGAAGATGCTGAAACATCAATTTTGTAAAACTTAGTAAATGTGTGCACTGAGGGCCAAGTAGCCGCTTTGCACACCTGAGACACCGAGGCCTGGTGTCTAAACACCCAGGAAGTACTAACTGCCCTGGTGGAATGAGCCGTGACTGGAAACGGGGGAACCTTGCCCCGAATCTCCTATGCATGAGTCACGGTCTTCCTTATCCACGAGAAATGGTAGCTGACGAGGCCGCCATGCCTTTGCGCGACCCTTCCGTCAGCACAAATAAAGAATCAGACTTCCGAAAAGAAGCTGTATAAAACAAATACACCTGCAAAGCCCTCACCACATCCAAAGAATGCAGTTCAACTTCTTTGGGATGCAACGGGTGCAGGCACAATGAAGGAAGAACAATATCCTCATTTAAATGAAAAGAAGAAACCACCTTCGGAAGAAACGAAGGGGAAGGTCGCAAAACCGCCTTGTCCTTATGAAGGACCAAGTAAGGTGACTTGCAGGATAATGCTGCCAACTCAGACACCCGCCTAGCGCATGTGACAGCAACTAGAAAAGCCACTTTCTGTGACAACAGTCGCAAGGGAATGTCCCTAATCTTTTCATATGGTGGCTTCTGAAGCACAGAAAGCACCAGATTCAAATCCCACGGTGCCAGAGGCGACCGTATCCGAGGAGCCACATGACGTACCCCCTGTACAAATGTACGGATCAATGAATGAAACGCCATGGGCCGTTGAAAAAGAACCGCCAGGGCCGAAATCTGACCCTTAAGTGTACTTACTTCACCAGGTTCTTGTCCAGTCCTTGCTGCAAAAAAGTCAGTACTCTGGACATTACATAAGAGCGGGGGTTCCAACCCCCTGCCTCGCAGCAGGTAATATAGGCCTTCCAGGTCCTATGATGAATCTTACGTGAGGTACTTTTACGTGCTTCAATCATAGTAGGGATCACGGAGTCTGAGATACCCCTATCCCTCAACACCTGGGACTCAATAGCCAAGCCGTCAAAGCCAGCGAGGGTAAAGCAGGGTGCTAGATGGGCCCCTGAGACAGTAGGTCTTCGCGAAGTGGAAGAAGCCATAGCCGATGACATGTAGAAAGGAGGAGATGGCGCCCAAGACTCGTCCTATCTTCGTCTCCCTTAGGGCTGTTAGGACCATCGAGGCCTAACCGGAGCCGCAGGAACCATGCGGCTGCATCGTGCCTACCACTGTCTACAAGGTACCGCAGAAGGTGAAGCGCTTCTGGATGACAGAGTCCCCGGGTAGATCGTGGGACGAAATGGGAGCGACCGAAACTGCCGAACCGATAACTCAGGGTCCACAACTCCCTATCCCCATAGAGTCTGAGGCACTAGGGATGATACTAACTTCGTGC
>BLSH010163069.1:1763331-1778813 GCA_018402905.1 Glandirana rugosa
TTTCGAGGACTGTGAGTTCCAGTACAGTTATTGGAAGACAAGCTTCCTGCACTGACCAATGACCCTGGGCAGAGAACTGACCCAGGACCCCTCCCCAGCCCGATAGGCTGGCGTTCGTCCTTACTATCAACCAATTGAGGGGGAGAAAATATTTTCCCAACTTTAGGGCCGGAGCCCGAATCCACCAAATCAAGGATCCTCGGGACTGATGATCCAACCTGATCAGTCTGTCTAGGGATAGGTATCGCTTCGAAAGTCGACACCATGAGCCCCAAAACTCGCATACAGAACCGTAAGGAGGACCACTGGCGTGATAACAGGGTTCGCACTGCTGCCTGAAGTGTCAGGAGCTTTTGGTTGGTAAAAACACCCTTGCCTGCACCGTGTCCAGAATCAGACCCAGGTATTCCAGCTGGCAGGATGGAGTCAACGATGACTTCTGCAGGTTGATAAGCCAACCAAACTCCTCTAACGTGGACACCGCAATTGTCACGTTCTCCTCCAGAGCCGCAGCAGACTCTGCTCTCAGGAGTAAATCGTCGAGGTATGCTACTACCGCGATACCTCTCTGTCTCAGCAGCGCCAGCATCGGAGCCACCACCTTGGTGAACACTCGGGGAGATGAAGCCAACCCGAAGGGAAGTGCCACAAACTGGTAATGCAGGTCCCCCACTGCGAAGCGTAGAAAACGCTGGTGACTGTGCAGATGGACTCCATCCTGAATCTCTTCGTCTTTACGAAGCGGTTTAATGACTTCAGGTTGAGAACTGGCCTGACACAGCCCTTTTTGGGCACCACAAAGAGGTTTGAGTAAAACCCATGAAATCTTTCCACCATGGGTAACGATACAATCACCCCCTGTTCGGCAAGCGCCCGAATGGCGCCTAGAAGCGCCTCCCGATGCCCCTGAGGGAGTCTCAAGTTTGAAGGGAAGAACCTTTCTGGGGGCAGAGAGATGAATTCTATCCTGTACCCGGAGGACACCACCTCCAGTGCCCACCGATCGGTGATGCAGACAGTCCATCTGTCTGCGAACCCCAGCAACTGGCCCCCCACCCGTGAGTCGGGCGGGGGCAACCCATCATGCGGAGGTTGATTTATCCTTCGCTTTTTCGGACTTATGCTGCCAGGGCCTTTTACTGGGCCCAGCGGAAGCCTTACCGGACTTGAAGCCCTTAGCCGCTGAGCAGGGTGCCCGAAAAAACTTCTTTTGACCTGAAAAAACAGGGCCCTACCTACGGCGAAAATCCCGCCGCTTTGGCTCTGGAAGAAATGTGAAATCCTTAATGATTTCATCCAACTGTGGGCCAAACAGACGCCCTCCCTGAAAGGGAAGATCTGCAAGAGTTTTCTTTGAAGCCTGGTCGCCCGACCAAGAGCGGAGCCACAGCACCCGCCTGATAACAATCGCAAAAACAGACATTTTTGACAATATTGGAAGAAGGTCCAAAGCAGCATGGCATATGTAGCGGAGACCCTCTTCCAAATGTTGTGCCCGCTGCACCTCAGCCTGTGCACACTCACAAGTTAAACCAGTGTGCAGTGTGGCAGCGTGCTCGTGAAGAGATTGTGCCGCCATCGCAGCCGCTAGAGCCGGCCGCATGGCTGACCCAGCCAACAAGAACAGTGCCTTAGACACTGCCTCCGTGCGGCGATCGGCTGCCTTCTTAAAAGACGGAGACCCCTCCAAGGGAATGGTCGTTGCCTTATTCAGATGGGCCACTGGGGGGTCCACCATTGGGGAAGCCCATCTCTTAGTAAAGCAATCCTCAAAGGGGTAGCGAACAGCAAAGCTTTTAGGAAAAGCAAAGGAATTTGGTGGCAGCAGCCATTCCTTGAACACTGCCTGTTCAAACACCTGATCATAAGGGTAAGCCCTAGGGGACCTAGGGGGTTTAAGTGATCCACAAATATATGTGGACTCATGCGACTCCCCTGCTTGGTCAAGCCGCATGGAGTCGTGGATATCAGTGATCAGAGCGGCCACTATCGTTTTATCACGCGAAAAAGGAGCCTCCTGATCACCTTTGCCTTCTGAGGGTAGTTCGCCCTCTGATAGGTCCACAGGTGTGACCACTGAGGTGCTTTCTGGATCTGAATCCTCCCCTGAGGAATGAGGGGGGGTGGGCGTTTTTTGGGGCCCCCCGGAACCGGGTCCCCCGCCTGGGGAAAGAATTCCCCAAATACCGCCCTCAGCTGTTCCAAGGACACCAAGGTTCCCGGGGTGGATTGTTGATCCGCAGGTACACCTGCCATAGCCTTGCCGGCCTCTGACATCCCAGCCTTCTGGCACCCCCACTGTGTGACCACCACCTCTACCCCACCAATCAGCCAGGGAGACCCGGGAGGATTGCACCCACCGCTACCAGCACCAGAGAGAGCCAGCTATACTTGCTGTTTTAAATGCCTCAGCACTGTGACCGGAATGAGCAATGCCCAAAAATCCACTGCACTTCATGCACCATCGAGTGTCAGCCACGTTGTCCAAGTGAAACTGGAAGTACTCATTCCGTTTATATCACTTCCTGTAATACCAAAAACGACCACTGGGGGTCGCCAGAGGACAGGCTGAAAACCACATGTGATTACCAAACAATGGATGCTGCCATTAACACAAGCAGAGCTTATAGCAAAATGGTGTGGTCGGCAGACGAATGAACGGTGATCCACACCGAATGGCGGTGAACCGCTTAATGCAGTGCTCCGAATGATCAGTGCAAGGTGCGGTACTGCGGGGGGGGGGGGGGAAGGAATGGGAGATAATCCTCGAAGGGGTACCACCCAGTGTGTCCCCACTAACGGACCCCCACCGGCCGGCTACCACAGAAGCTGCCCAGGTGCCCACTCTCCGCGCACCTAGGACGGAAGAGGGGTCCACTCACCACAGTGGGTTTTAGCCACTGGCCGCCTGCACGGAACGGGTGCTATGCGGCGGGCCCCCGCTAAGGGTAGCTCGCATAGTGTCGGCTTGACTGGGGAAAGTTTTTGGATTCTAGATATCCTCTATACCACCAGCCAGCTTCTTGATAGCAGTCTTCATCAGAAAACATCTTCAGGAGACCACAAATCCCATAGGGAACCAGGTCTACTTGCACTAGGCAATTTAAAACTGATGTGCTATGTAGAGCAGGGGGATTATATGCTAAGGTGAGGACGGCCCCCTGGGAGGGGCCAACCTATGCTTTTGTTTTATTTTTGCCTAGTCTACGCCTAGTAATATGAGCATAACCCACGTGACATAAAAAGGCTGCGTTTGTCAGTGAACGGAAGAGTAAATAAAATTATAAAGAATAAATAAATAAAGAATCCATAGATATATCTTATAGTTAGCTATAATGTTCATGTAAACCAATCGATATACACTTATTGTGATTAATTGTGATTTTTTTTTTTTTACTAAAAACATGTAGCAGAATACATATTAACCTAAATTTATGAAGAAATTGTATTTTTTACATTTTTTTTATTGGATATGTTTTATAGCAGAAAGTAAAAAAATATTGTGTTTTTTTTTTTTACAAAATTGTCAGGGTTTTTTTGTTTACATAATAATGCAGCGGTGATCAAATACCACCAAAAGAAAAATCTCTTATTTATGGGAAAAAATTACATACATTTTATTTGTGTACAGTGTTTTTTGGCAGTTAACCACTTCCCGACCAGCGTCGTAAATAGGCGGCGGTCAGCTTTGAGCGGCTCTACCGGAACATAGCCTGCACCTGCAGTCTATATCCTGGTATCATTTTTTAGAGCTGGCGGTCAGCTATCCAGGGTTAATGACCGATCCGGCTCGGGAGCCGCTCGGTCGTTATCCCAGGGGGTGGGAGGGGACACCCGCCCGCCGCCTTCCGCCGGTCTCCCATCCCACCAGGAGACCGGATCGACGATCCGGCGCCTCCGCCGGCTGGAAGGAGACCTGATAGAAGCCGTAATCGGCTCCGATCGGGTCTCCTTTGTCAAATTCCGGAAGCAACGTCACTTCCAGTTTACTCGGCGGCTAACGGCGCCAATTTTAAAAAAATTACAGTATTCAGAATCATCATTTTTGGCAATCTGAATACTGTGACATGCAAAGGAGGGCGGGGGGGTCTTTTAGCCCCTCCAAAAAGTGTACCTGTCACCATATAGTACTATCACAAGGGATGTTTACATTCCTTGTGATAGCAATAAAAGTGATCAGATTTTTTTTTTTTTTAAAGGAACAGTGTTAAAAACAAATAAATAAATAAAAAAAAAGAGGATTTTTTTTGTTCTTGAGCCACCTAGACATAATCCCTGTGTATGAAGATTGTGGTCCATTATCCAGTGTCCGGTTTTCCTGCTGTCTCTCCCCACTGACGCATGCCTTTTTGACCGCTGACTGAAAAGCAGTTGGTCAACTATTTCTGGTGAGTGGAGACACAGAGGGGGTTTGGCACAGTCTGCACGCCTCACTTGGAACAGCATCTGAGCACTATAATGAGCACCTTTCAAGCACCATGTCACTTTAGAAGATTATCGGTTGATTGATATATTCAGCACTAATATTTTTTGGACTATGAACTGATTTATTTTTTAACAAATTTTTCTAATTTTTTGGAGTAATCACGTAATGACTGATCACGAATGGACATTTAATTTAATTAATTATATGTTTGTGTATTATTTATTTGCACTTTGAGGGGAGGCGCTATCCATTATCATTTATTTATCTTCACAGCAGATGTTCATCCGAGGGAAGCTGCCCCCTATTCCATGTGGGTGTGTGGGGTTTTTATCAGCACATTATAATTTATTCAACACTAGAGGAGGCGCTGTTTTTGTTTAAGTAATATATGGTATCCATTTACTTGGCGTAACATCCTCTTTCACAATATACAAAAAAATTGGGCTAACTTTACTGTTGTCTTATTTTTTTTAACTCAAAAAAGTAAAATTTGAAAGACCGCTGCGCAAATACCGTGTGACAAAAAGTATTGCAACGATCGCCATTTTATTCTCTAGGGTGTTTGAAAAAAATATATATAATGTTTGGGGGTTCCAAGTAATTTTCTAGCAAAAAAAAATGTTTTTAGCTAGTAACCAACAAATGTAAAAAAGGGGCCCGGTTGGTAAGTGGTTAAAGTAACGCAGTACCGTGTAGAAAAAAATGGCCTGGTCATGAATGGCAGGGGGGTAAATCTTCCGGAGGTCAAGTGGTTAATGCACCGTATGGTATTTTATTCTAATACACACATATCTTTTTAAAATGTGTTCTATTGTCTGCTTTGTAGTGTTTTTATATGGAATGTGAATAATAAAGATGTTTAAACTTTTTACATACATGTAACCATTGTTACTTTTTCTGGGCTTGACTCTTTAACCGGTTCCCGACCGGCTCGCGTACATTTACTGCTGCAGAGAGGCAGCGTCCTGCAAATCGCTATCTATAAACGGCGGCTCGCGCGTGCGCTGTAGCTCGTACCCACCGCACTCTGCAGGATGTGGCCGCAGCTCGGGCGGACTCGATCTCCGCCGGAAAGCCGCGATTGACTAGCTGAGAACAAAAACAGGGAACCGCCGATGTAAGGCCTCATGTAAGAGATCTACTGATCCCTGTCACTGGGATCAGTTAGATCTCTTATGCCCCTGGCAGCCCAGCCCCCTCACCGTTAGAACACGCCCAGGGTAAATATAGTTGACCCCTAGATCTCCTCCTGCCGGGTAACCCCTTCACTGCCAATGACATTTACACAGTAATCAGCGGCTATTTAAATTTCTGATCACTGTATAAATGTCAGTGGTCCCAAAAAGGTGTCAAAAATGTCCGACATGACCGCTGCAATATCGCAGTCCCGATTAAAAATCGCAGATCGCCGCCATTACTAGTGAAAAAAAAAATATTTTAAAAACGCCAGAAATTAATTCTCATGGTTTGTAAACACAGCAACTCTTGCGCAAACCAATCAATAAACGCCAATTGCGATTCTTTTTTACCAAAAATATGAGGAAGAATATAAATTGGCCAAAACCGATGAATAAATTAATTTTTTATATTTTTTTTTTTTTGGATTTGTATTTTAGCAAAAAGTAAGAAATATTTTTTTTTTTGCAAAATCGTCACTCTTTTTTTTATAGCAGTGATCAGAAATGACGCAGATGCGGGTACAATGTTGCACGACCGCGCAATTGTCAGTTAAAGCGACGCAATGCTGAATCGCAAAAAGTGCTCTGGTCCTAAAGTGGGAAATCCTTCCAGCCCTTAAAGCGGAGTTCCGAACTTCCGCTTTAATGGAAGGTTACCCCCCCGTCATGCCACAATTGGCATGTCTTTTTTTTTGGGGGATGACCAGGGACCCTGTTTTCTCCAGGTACACTCCCCCCCCACCTCGGCGATCTTCTGGGACACGTCACAAGGCGCAACGCGATTCGCGGATGTGCAGCGCAGGCCCGGATTTGAAGCCAAAGCTGGGTGCCCACACTTATGATGCCGGTGCCGCCGAGGGGAGGGGGAGAAGAGCAAACCCTCGGGCAACTGCCATGGGCGTCCTCAGGTAGGGGCAAGGGGGAGCAATTGCCCCCCCCCCTGGAATCAGGGATCAGATCAGGGGTTCCCCACTAGGTCCTTATCCTCTTGAGTCATGTATGCAGTTTCTGACAGTCTCTTGGGCCATGTATGCAGTCTCTGACCGTTTCCTGTACCATGTTCGCAGTCTCTGACTGTCTCCTGTGCTATGTCTACAGTCTCTGACTGTCTCCTGTTCCATATCCGCAGTCTCTGACCGTATCCTGTACTATGTTTGCAGTCTCTGACCATCTCCTGTACTATGTCCGCAGTCTCTGACCGTCTCCTGTACCATGTCTGCAGTCTCTGACTGTCTCCTGTACCATGTCTGCAGTTTCTGACCGTCTCCTGTATCACGTCTGCAGTCTCTGACCATCTCCTATATCACGTCTGCAGTCTCTGACCATCTCCTGTACTACGTCTGCAGTCTGACCATGATAATGTAATTATGACATTGTCAAAAAGGGGCAGAGCATGGATGACCTTGAAATTATGCCTCCCCTGGAAAAAGTTCTGCGAACACCCATGGCAACTGCATCGCTGGAGCGAGGGACAGGTGAGTGTCTGATTGTTAACAGTCAGCAGCTACACTTTTTGTAGCTGCTGACTTTTACATGGGTGGAACTCTGCTTAAGTGGTTAAAGTCCCATGGGCAATTACTTTTGGACATAGAGATTTTTATATAGATATATACTTATTTTTTTTTTTACATGATTTATAAATGAGCGTTTAAGCTCTACTGATAAATACAGCGTTCATGGATAGCTCCACATGTAACCTGGATGGATCTCTTCACGGTTACAAAAACAAGAAAAAGCATTCGTTCGTCCTCACACCTTGATTTATATTTCACACTCTATTTATTTTTTATAGAATAGCAAACATCAACAAGCTCTTCCCCAGAATCCACCTAATCTGGCTGCCCCGTCATCCTGGTGGTTACTTCTGTTAACAAAGTCCTTGGTTTATCTCATAGAGGAAATAACATAACCGCAGAACGTTATTCAGTGCTGGAAATTAATTATTTACCTTGAAATGATTGTGTGCTGATACAATCGTGCCAGCAATCATTCTTTAATCATGTTTTGTTTACTGTCTGCTGATTAAAAATTAAATACGATCTTTCACTGCGATGAAACTGCTATGTAAACTTTTATCAGAGTACATGCCCCGGGGGTGGGGGGTGCGTCATTTCATTACTGTATTTATTACATTGTCTTAAAGGGAAACTTTGGAAGGGGGGGGGGGGGGATTTTTTAAGCTCTTGTAGTAAACATTGTACACATGTGACACCTTTTTACTTGCAAACGTCAATGTCAATATCTCATATATTTGTTTTTATCCCATTGTTTTCGGGGCCATGGTCTGTGTGCCTGCAAAGGGTAATCCCTAGCCATCTTTTCTATACTCTACAGTTGACGTGGTTCAGACATAATGCATTCAGGCCTCATGCACACGGGACGTTTTTTAACTGTTTTACAGCAGCTGTATTTAGCTGCAGATGTTTTTTTCTACAGTCAAAAAAACCCTCCATCATGTTCTCCTATGTCTCCATGTTATCCTATGTCTCCATGTTATCCTATGTGTCCATGTTATCCTATGTCTCCATGTTATCCTATGTCTCCATGTTATCCTATGTCTCCATTGTATCCTATTGTACCTGTGTATCCTATTGTACCCGTGTATCCTATTGTACTTGTGTATCCTATTGTACTTGTGTATCCTATTGTACTTCTGTATCCTATTGTACCTGTGTATCCTATTTCGTATTCATGTTATCCTATGTCTTCATGTTATCCTATGTGTTCATGTTATTCTATGTCTTCATGTTATCCTATGTGTTCATGTTATCCTATGTGTTCATGTTATCCTATGTGCCCATGTTATCCTATGTGTCCATGTTATCCTATGTCTTCATGTTATCCTATGTGTTCATGTTATCCTATGTGTTCATGTTATCCTATGTGCCCATGTTATCCTATGTGTCCATGTTATCCTATGTATTCATGTTATCCTATGTCTTCATGTTATCCTATGTGTCCATGTTATCCTATGTGTCCATGTTATCCTATGTCTCCATGTTATCCTATGTCTCCATGTTATCCTATGTGTCCATGTTATCCTATGTCTCCATGTTATCCTATGTGTCCATGTTATTCTATGTGTCCATTTTATCCTATGTGTTCATGTTATCCTATGTGTCCACTTTATCCTATGTGTTCATGTTATCCTATGTGTTCATGTTATCCTATGTATTCATGTTATCCTATGTGTTCATGTTATCCTATGTGTCCATGTTATCCTATGTGTCCATTTTATCCTATGTGTCCATTTTATCCTATGTGTTCATGTTATCCTATGTGTCCATGCTATCCTATGTCTCCATGTTATCCTATGTGTTCATGTTATCCTATGTCTCCATGTTATCCTATGTGTCCATGTTATCCTATGTGTTCATGCTATCCTATGTCTCCATGTTATCCTATGTGTTCATGTTATCCTATGTGTTCATATTATCCTATGTGCTCATGTTATCCTATGTCTCCATGTTATCCTATGTCTCCATGTTATCCTATGTCTCCATGTTATCCTATGTCCTCATGTTATCCTATGTGCCCATGTTATCCTATGTCTCCATGTTATCCTATGTGTTCATGTTATCCTATGTCTCCATGTTATCCTATGTGTCCATGTTATCCTATGTGCTCATGTTATCCTATGTGTCCATGTTATCCTATGTCTCCATGTTATCCTATGTGTCCACGTTATCCTATGTGTCCACGTTATCCTATGTGTCCACGTTATCCTATGTGTCCAGTTATCCTATGTGCCCATGTTATCCTATGTGCCCATGTTATCCTATGTGCCCATGTTATCCTATGTGCTCATGTTATCCTATGTGCCCATGTTATCCTATGTGTCCATGTTTTCCTATGTGTCCATGTTATCCTATGTCTCCATGTTATCCTATGTCTCCATGTTATCCTATGTGCTCATGTTATCCTATGTGCCCATGTTATCCTATGTGTTCATGTTATCCTATGTGCCCATGTTATCCTATGTGCCCATGTTATCCTATGTATCCATGTTATCCTATGTGTTCATGTTATCCTATGTGTCCATGTTATCCTATGTGCCCATGTTATCCTATGTGTCCATGTTATCCTATGTGTCCATGTTATCCTATGTGTTCATGTTATTCTATGTCTTCATGTTATCCTATGTGTTCATGTTATTCTATGTGTCCATGTTATCCTATGTGCCCATGTTATCCTATGTGCCCATGTTATCCTATGTATTCATGTTATCCTATGTGTTCATGTTATCCTATGTGTCCATGTTATCCTATGTATTCATGTTATCCTATGTGTCCATGTTATCCTATGTGTCCATGTTATCCTATGTGTCCATGTTATCCTATGTGTCCATGTTATCCTATGTGTCCATGTCATCCTATGTGTCCATGTTATCCTATGTGTTCATATTATCCTATGTGTCCATGTTATCCTATGTGTTCATGTTATCCTATGTGCCCATGTTATCCTATGTGTTCATGTTATCCTATGTGTCCATGTTATCCTATGTGTCCATGTTATCCTATGTGTTCATGTTATCCTATGTGTCCATGTTATCCTATGTGTTCATGTTATCCTATGTGTCCATGTTATCCTATGTGTAAATGTTACCCTATGTCTCCATGTTATCCTAGGTGTCCATGTTATCCTATGTGTCCATGTTATCCTATGTGTCCATGTTATCCTATGTGCCCATGTTATCCTATGTGTCCATGTTATCCTATGTATTCATGTTATCCTATGTCTTCATGTTATCCTATGTGTTCATGTTATTCTATGTCTTCATGTTATCCTATGTGTTCATGTTATCCTATGTGTTCATGTTATCCTATGTGTCCATGTTATCCTATGTGTTCATGTTATCCTATGTCTCCATGTTATCCTATGTGTCCATGTTATCCTATGTCTCCATGTTATCCTATGTCTCCATGTTATCCTATGTGTCCATGTTATCCTATGTCTCCATGTTATCCTATGTGTCCATGTTATTCTATGTGTCCATTTTATCCTATGTGTTCATGTTATCCTATGTGTCCACTTTATCCTATGTGTTCATGTTATCCTATGTGTTCATGTTATCCTATGTATTCATGTTATCCTATGTATTCATGTTATCCTATGTGTTCATGTTATCCTATGTGTTCATGTTATCCTATGTGTCCATGTTATCCTATGTGTCCATGTTATCCTATGTGTCCATTTTATCCTATGTGTTCATGTTATCCTATGTGTCCATGTTATCCTATGTGTTCATGTTATCCTATGTCTCCATGTTATCCTATGTCTCCATGTTATCCTATGTGTTCATGCTATCCTATGTCTCCATGTTATCCTATGTGTTCGTGTTATCCTATGTGTTCATGTTATCCTATGTGTTCATGTTATCCTATGTATTCATGTTATCCTATGTGTTCATATTATCCTATGTGCTCATGTTATCCTATGTCTCCATGTTATCCTATGTGCTCATGTTATCCTATGTGCCCATGTTATCCTATGTCTCCATGTTATCCTATGTGTTCATGTTATCCTATGTGCTCATGTTATCCTATGTCTCCATGTTATCCTATGTCTCCATGTTATCCTATGTGTTCATGTTATCCTATGTGCTCATGTTATCCTATGTGCCCATGTTATCCTATGTCTCCATGTTATCCTATGTGTCCATGTTATCCTATGTGCTCATGTTATCCTATGTCTCCATGTTATCCTATGTCTCCATGTTATCCTATGTCTTCATATTATCCTATGTGTTCATGTTATCCTATGTGTCCATGTTATCCTATGTCTCCATGTTATCCTATGTGTCCACGTTATCCTATGTGCAGTGCTGGTGCAAGGATTTTTGACACTCTAGGCGAAACCTCATTTTGCCGCCCCCTTTGGCTCTGCCCCTGACTCCACCCCCCTTTGCCCTATCAATTTATTTGATGAAGGTGGCGGAGGTAGAGATTTTTGCAGAGCCTCTCTACCCATTTCTTTAGCCATGGTCCACAGGCCCACACCTGTGCCCCTGGATCTGCCTCATTTTCCCACCCTGGAGTGCTGCCAGCTGCGGCTCTCCAGTGACATGAGTGATTGATGCAGAGCAGTGACGGATCAACAGCGGATGGGCGCCCCTGGTGGCAGTGGCGCCCTAGGCGGCCGCCTACTCCGCCTAGTGGTAGAGCCGGCCCTGCCTATGTGTCCTCGTTATCCTATGTGTCCACGTTATCCTATGTGTCCATTTTATCCTATGTGTTCATGTTATCCTATGTGTTCATGTTATCCTATGTGCCCATGTTATCCTATGTGCCCATGTTATCCTATGTGTCCATGTTATCCTATGTCTCCATGTTATCCTATGTCTCCATGTTATCCTATGTTCTCATGTTATCCTATGTGCCCATGTTATCCTATGTGCCCATGTTATCCTATGTGCCCATGTTATCCTATGTGTTCATGTTATCCTATGTGCCCATGTTATCCTATGTGCCCATGTTATCCTATGTGCCCATGTTATCCTATGTGCTCATGTTATCCTATGTGTCCATGTTATCCTATGTGTCCATGTTATCCTATGTGTCCATGTTATCCTATGTGCCCATGTTATCCTATGTGTCCATGTTATCCTATGTCTCCATGTTATCCTATGTGTCCACGTTATCCTATGTGTCCACGTTATCCTATGTGTCCACGTTATCCTATGTGTCCATTTTATCCTATGTGTTCATGTTATCCTATGTGTCCATGTTATCCTATGTGTTCATGTTATCCTATGTGTTCATGTTATCCTATGTGTTCATGTTATCCTATGTGTTCATGTTATCCTATGTGTCCATTTTATCCTATGTGTTCATGTTTCCTATGTGTCCATGTTATCCTATGTGTTCATGT
Source organism: Glandirana rugosa (assembly GCA_018402905.1). Lineage (NCBI taxonomy): Eukaryota > Metazoa > Chordata > Amphibia > Anura > Ranidae > Glandirana > Glandirana rugosa. The sequence goes on from BLSH010163069.1 coordinate 1,775,806, forward strand.
TATCCTATGTATTCATGTTATCCTATGTGTTCATGTTATCCTATGTGTCCATGTTATCCTATGTATTCATGTTATCCTATGTCTCCATGTTATCCTATGTGTCCATGTTATCCTATGTGTCCATTTTATCCCATGTGTCCATGTTATCCTATGTGTCCATGTTATCCTATGTGTCCATGTTATCCTATGTGTCCATGTTATCCTATGTGTTCATGTTATCCTATGTGTTCATGTTATCCTATGTGTTCATGTCATCCTATGTGTCCATGTTATCCTATGTGTCCATGTTATCCTATGTGTCCATGTTATCCTATGTGTCCATTTTATCCTATGTGTTCATGTTATCCTATGTGTTTATGCACACATAGGCTGTTAATAAACTGTTTTTAGCAGTGAAGTTTTTGAGCTGTAAAAAAAAAACCTAAGACCAGAGGGTTCTGGGAGACGTTTTTCAGCTGTAAAAACGTTAAAACGCCCAAAAACGCTCAAAAACGTTGATCCCCAACGTTTTTGGATGTTTTAGATCAATTGGAAAAAAAAAATAAAAAAGGCTGGCCTTTAAAAATGCAAAAAAACGCGCAAAAACTGGGGTAATTTAACGCTGGTAAAAGCTGAAAAAAATCACTGATAAGCTACTGACATTTTTTGGACATTTTTTTAAAGTGCTGTGTGCATGAAGCCTAATTATGGTTATGAACTGTGAGTAAGGCCCCTTTCACACTTGTGCGACTTGTCCTGCGACTTGGGACTGCAAAGTCGCATGACATGTTGTACCCCATGATTTCCAATGAGCACTGTTCATATCTGTGCAACCTCAAAGTAGTCCCTGCACTACTTTGGTGTGACTTTGATCTTAGCACCCCCCCCCTAATACTTACCTGAGCCCCATCTAGATCCAGCGATGTTGCAGGAATGTCTTGGCTACCCAGGACTCTTCCTCCTCACTGGCTGAGACAGCAGCATGACGCCATTGGCTCCCGCTGCTTTCAATCAAAGTCAAATAGCCAAGGAAGGATCAGGGGAGGGTCAGCCAACCTGACAGGGTGGTACTGTGGATGGCTAATAAAGTGTATGAACATGCCACATCCTATTTGAACAATGCAATCAAACTAAAGTAAGGGAATGAGACGGTAAAAAAGTGTAGCGCTAAAAACAAATATAATGTGAGTGCAAAATATGATTGTTTCTTAAAATGTCCCAAATAAAGTTCATATATCCAACAAAATCTGGAAATACTCCAGAAAGGAAAAAAATGGTGAAAAAGGGTAAGGAAGTGTCCGTGAGCCCCACACCTTCTCCATTAAGCCAACTTTTATTTGGAATTCCTACTGCGTTTTATTTACACATGAATGTAAGAGCAAATCTTTTTTAATAAATCCTCTTGTCATATGGTATTATGCTATGTGCGGATTTTCATTTTATATGGGTGCTGGCTCCTTGTCCATGAGGAATGGATCTATGAAGTATACCAGCTTAAGCCTTGTACACACGGGACGACGATCGTATACAACAGGTCGTATGAACGACCGTTGTATGCGAAATCGATCGTTCGAATGCGCGATTAGAACAGCCGACATACGACAATCGTACAAGGGGAGTTGTATGAGCAGACTAGAAAACTTGGTCGCACCAACAAGCGGTCATACGACCATTGTATCATGTGCACAGAGCATTACGGGTGATAACAAGGGTTGTCCAGGATAGATCCTACATGCTGGTGTATTTCTTACCTCTGGCAAGAGTATATATTACTGTCTCTTGGTGGTGGATTTACTTATCACGGTGAAGCATCATGAGTCACTGAAATATAAGTTCTTTTTTGATCACTACTTTCTGCACTGGAATTGTTCGGGGTGATTGTTTAAAAGACACTTCCTTACCCTCTTTCACCATTGTTTTCCTTTCTGGAGCATATCCAGATTTTGTTGGATATATGAACTTTATTTGGGACATTTTAAGAATCAATCATATTTTGGACTCACATTATATTTGTTTTTAGCGCTACACTTTTTTACCGTCTTATTATTCACGATTTTGTTGACATCGTGGTGTTAGCAGCTTTAGGTGATCACTCCTGGATGCGCAGTATTATATTCTTCTATAAAGTAAAGGAATGGACTTTGAGGGCATGTGGTAAGATTAAAAAATATATATTTTATTGTTACACTTCAGGTCCTCACGGGACACTGCTCTGGTATTTGTCGCAATTTTATCTGAATCGATTTATTATCTTTTTATTTGTGGGTTTTATCTTTCACAATCCATGTTGTGTGTTGTATGTAGGCCCATTGTGCCTTTTTTCTAACAATAAATATATCTTTTTTTAATCTTGCCAAATGCCCTCAAAGTCCATTCCTTTACTTTCGTTTGATTTCAATCAAAGTCAGTCGGCCAATATGGAGAGAAAGGGGCGGGGCAGGTCGTAACTCCGTGTCTAAATGCACACAGGGAGCTGTGGCTTGGCTTGGGTGCCCCCATAGAAATCTGCTTGCTGTGGGGGCACTCAACAGGAGTTGAGGGGCCAGGAGCTCCAAAGAGGGACCCGAGAAGAGGAGGATCCAGGCTGCTCTGTGCAAAACCACTGTACAGGGCAGGTGAGTATAACATGTTTGTTATTTTTAACCAAAAAAAAAAAATGAGACTTTAGTATCACTTTAACCACCTCCCACCTGGCCACTGTACATATACGGCCGGGTGGGAGCTTCCCCGTTCTGACAGGACGTGTATTTACATCCTGCAGAACGGGAGCTTGCAGCGCGGCCACGCGCCGCGCTGCTGCTGGATCCTGTGATAATTATGATCACAGGATCCAGCTGAGCAGAGATCGGGATACGGGCGCAGTGACTGGCCCTCCCGATCATGTGACGGCTGTGTCCAATCACAGCCGTTGATTTCAGAGTAAAAAAAAAAAACCAATTTTTATTGTTTGTACAATATGAGTGGACGGGACATGTCACCAAAACGTGTCTCGTCGGACCTAGGAGGAGAAGAGCCCAGGGAGAAACCTC
>BLSH010163069.1:1778823-1791934 GCA_018402905.1 Glandirana rugosa
GCTAGACACTGTCGAAAGGGGGGGAGCTGCAGCTCTGTGACTGCTTACTGCATGATGAGGATTTCATGCAGAAAGCTGTCACAGATCGCCCCCCACACAGTGCACCAAGCACACTGATACCCCTGTCCCCATACATATAAGTGTCCCCATAAAACAGCCCCCAAAACATCTGTATGACCCCCATCACATCTGTCACCATACACAAAACATCTGTCACAGTCCCCAAAACATCTGTATGTCCCCAAAACATCTGTCACAGTCCCCAAAACATCTGTATGTCCCCAAAACATCTGTCACAGTCCCCAAACATCTTTCTGTCCCCGTCACATCTGTCACCATACACCAAACATCTGTCTGTCCCCATCACATCTGTCACCATACACAAAACATCTGTATGTCACCGTCACATCTGTCACAGTCCCCATCACATCTGTCTGTCCGCCAACACCAAATAAACTCAGATTTGGGTTATTTTTACCAAAGAAATGTAGCAGTATCATTTTTGGTCAAAATTTATGAAGAGAAATTACTTATTTGCAAAATTTTATAACAGAAACGCAGAAAAATGCATTGGTTTTTTTTTCAGTCTTTTTTTAATTTATAGCAAAAAAAATAAAAAACCCAGGGGTGATTAAATACCACCAAAAGAAAGCTCTATTTGTGTGAAAAAATGATAAAAATGTCATATGTGTACAGTATCGCATGACCGCGCAATTGTCATTCAAACTGCAACAGCGCTGAAAGCTGAAAATTGGTCCGGGAAGGAAGGGGGTTTAAGTGCCCAGTATTGAAGTGGTTAAGCACTTAAACTATCATTTGGCCTTGAAAGAGAATACCAACATATAAAATGAAAGATAGGTTTCCTGTATTTTACTTGTTTCTTGATTCAGTTCCTTTACCCGATGCATGGAGTTCAGCTCTTACACTTTTTGCAGTTTGGCTGCCTATATGCTTTTATAACTGATGGACTTTAAGCCTAAGAGTATTTGTTTTTAGATTATAAAAAATATGAAGACTGCCATTACTAATCTTTCCTTTTTAAACAGGAACTGAACTCTGCCCCTTGCCTGCCTATTCTTGGCACAGTTTGCAAAGCATTATTCACAAGTGTTGCTTGTGTTCTCCTTGTAGCTGGTATTTTCCCCATTACTGACTTACCATGCCTTGTTCTCCACTTTGTCTCTGTGTGAAGGTGACCAACTTGGTAGAGGCAGGGCTTTCCTTCCTCATGTCAGATCCTCCAGCAAGGAGAACAGTGAGCAGCACAGTAATGGCATCACTAATTTTTTCTCCAAATCTCATTAGGTTAGCAGTCAGAGGCAGCGGTGCCTTAGATCTCCTACTGCAAACTTTGAGGCGTTAGGCACAGGAGCAAGCAGACTCCTACATACCTGGAAGTACTCTGCTATTTTTCAGGAGGAATTTAATTGACGGTTGTAAACCTTAGACATTACATATGCACAAAGCATATCCCTCTGTAGCATGTACTTGTCTCAATTTAAAGCCATAAGTGTCATTTCTGTCTGCTGCTTTCTTCCTCTGCTATCAGCATGAATCACTTTTGACAATTTTTCCTGACACCAAGAGAAAAATGATGACAGAGCAGGGAGGTCCAGTTGAGTGACAGCCTCAGCTTTGTTCCTGTGTGCTGTCTGAAGGAGGGAGTGTCCTTTCCCTCCAATCAGCTCTCAGAGCTCTCCTCACTGAGCTCTGTAGAGTGTAACTTCAGCTCTCCACCCCCTTTTTTCTGAATTTTCAGATAAGCTTTATAATTTCTGGACTTTGAATGCATGTAGAGAAGATTGCACATAGACAGATACAACTTATGTAGGAGGATTTGTTTTATCTCTGTGTATCACCTGAGGATAGTCCCTTCACTGGGTATAAGGAAGGGTTTACAACCACTTTAAGACAAAAGGCACTGCTAAGACATAATTACTATTTCTACATATATAGCAAAATAGCAGATCTTCACTTTTGTAATTCAGTTCAGGGACGTGCAGTCAGGGGAGGCAGAACCTCACCTGCCATTAACATTAAAAAAATGGGGGATTCGGGTAGCCGAAGTCCTGCCCCACCACTGGTCAAAATTTGGGGCTCCTATCACCTATGGTTCCAAAGATATGGGGCTCCATGCACAGCCTGTCAGAAGCTTGAAAAATAATTCATATCCCTTGAAATTTTACACATTTTGTCATGTTACAACCAAAAACGTAAATGTATTTTATTGGGATTTTATGTGATAGACCAACACTAAGTGGCACAGAATTGTGAAGTGGAAGGAAAATGATAAATGGTTTTCCAAATTTTTTACAAATATTTGAAAGTGTGGCGTGCATTTGTATTCAGCCCCCTTTACTCTGATACCCCTAACTAAAATCTAGTGGAACCAATTGACTTCAGAAGTCACCTAATTAGTAAATAGAGTCCACCTGTGTGTAATTTAATCTCAGTATAAATACAGCTGTTCTGGGAAGCCGTCAGAGGTTTGTTAGAGAACCTTAGTGAACAAACCGCATCATGAAGGCCAAGAAACACAGCAGACAGGTCAGGGATAATGTGGAGAAGTGTAAAGCAGGTTAGGTTATAAAAAAAAAAGATTTGAACATCTCACAGAGCTCTGTTCAATCCATCATCCGAAAATGGAAAGAGAGTGGCACAGCTGCAAACCTACCAAGACCCAGCTGTCTACCTAAACTGACCGGCCGGGCAAGGAAGAGCATTCATCAGAGAAGCAGCCAAGAGACCCATGGTAACTCTGGAGGAGCTGCAGAGATCCACAGCTCAGGTGGGAGAATCTGTCCACAGGACAACTATTAGTTGTGCGCTCCACAAATCTGCCCTTTATGGAAGAGTGGCAAGAAGAAAGCCATTTTTGAAAGAAAGCCATAAGAAGTCCTGTTTGCACTTTGTGAGAAGCCATGTGGGGGACACAGCAAACATGTGGAAGAAGGTGCTCTGGTCAGATGGAACCAAAATTGAACTTTTTGGCAAAACACTGTGTGTGGCAAAAAACTAACATTGCACATCGCCCTGAACGCACCATGCCGACTGTGAAACATGGAGGTGGCAGCATTGTGTTGTGGGGATTTTTTTAGTTAGCAGGGACAGGGAAGCTGGGCAGAGTTGATGGCAAGGTGGATGGAGCCAAATACAGGGCAATATTATAAGAAAACCTGTTAGTCTGCAAAAGACTTGAGACTGGAATGGAGGTTCACCTTCCAGCAGGACAACGACCCTAAACCTACAGCCAGAGCTACAATGGAATGGTTTAGATCAAAGCATATTTGTCATGTTTCACATGCTTATGTTATGCCTTTAAATGGTATATGTATTATTCTGTTCCTGTTCCTCCCCTTCCTGTAACTCAGATTTATCCTGTATAGCTAGCTCCATCCTTTGTTCAATAATGCATCTCAGCCTCATGTCATGGAGTGGATCACATTATGAACTTTTGACCTATCTGATGTTCATTGTTTCTAAGATCCTCACAGTTTCTGGATTAAACCTCTCGAGATCTTCAAAGTATCGTCTGGATTGAGTCACTGTCTGCTTCTTCAACTAAGATTGGGTTATCAACATCTCAACACAACTAACTGTAAGTTACAGAGATCATCACACTTTCAATGCTTATATTGGAGAGGCAGAACAGTCAAAAGATCGTTGGGAAGATCAGCGAAATTACTTTCATAGGATCCTTGCTAGCTCTGGATACACAGTGAGATGTTATATGGACACTGGAAATAGCACCTATCAAACCGTGCAGCCATTACTACTGTGGTAGTGTGGTACCGCACCAGGGAAAGGACACAGGATTCTCAATCACGTGGGTTGAGAGGCTGCAGGAAGTTTGCATATTGGGGAGGAAACTGGTTTTTCAGTTTCCTATTTGTATAGGAAAATTGGTTTTGGGACCTGATCCGGGTGGGATGAAATCCACAGTCCTGGGTCCAGATTTTGCGATCCACCAGCACACTGACTGGTCAGGTGTGTGCTGGGCTATTTGTAGACACCTGACCATGGTTCTGGGCTCCACCCTCCTGAGGAGTCCAGGCTTGCAAGGGAGAAGCTAGAGAGTGCTTGTGTGCACTGGAGAAGTGCAGGTGTGCACTGAAAGCCAGGGACCCAAGTTTGAGTCTACTGACAGGAGTCAAGAGTGCTCCATGTGGGAGCCGGAGCAGTGATCTTGCTGCTACATAGAGCCAGGTGGCTTGGTATTTTTTTATTTGCTTGCTGCATGTGTAAGCCAGGAGGCTGAATATACGATCATGTGATGATGATGGTGAAAACCCCCTGCGAGGGAAACCGTGCTGTTTTGTTTCTGAACTTTCGTTATTAAAAGTGGGCAAACCAGCCCTGAAAAGGAACATTTTGGTGTGGACTGTACTCAATAACAGGAGCTACACTTGAGCTAAACAATCCCCAATATTACACTACACAAGCCTGTATCTGTCTGCAAGCAAGTCTCAACATAGGAAAGACAATAATAAACTGCGCTAAAGTCCAATTCAGCTGCAGCCGAATACCAAAAAGTATATAAACCACAATATAAACAAGGCTGCGCTACAAAATGAGAAAATGTTCCAGTGGTGCCCTATCCCAATTAGAGGCAATAAGTCCAACTTGAGCAGTAATATTTATAGTCTAATATACATAGGTGCAGGATAACTTATAGCACAACACCTGGTGTGCTGGTAAGCAGTGCGTGTTCACCACCTGATGTATGGAGGCTTTCCATAACCAGCTGCTTTCAGAGCGGTGGTTTTTCCCAGCCTTGGGGTATAAGGTAAATGAGCCCGCTTTTCATAAAGGTGTTGTATATTCCTCCAATTTACTCCTTAGATGTCATCTCATATATCACCTCCACTCATATGAAATGTCCCTGGTGCTCAAACCCTGCGATGGCAATGTAGACACCCACAGGAAGAAAGGCTCATATGGTGAAGTACCATCATATAATGTTAGGCAAAGAATAAAAATACTCACATAAAATCTTATAAAAGCAAGCATAGAAAAACGTTTAACAAAACCAACCTGGAAAGTGCAAGAGAATCTTAAAGCTGACAAAGAACTTGCTGCCTAATATCAATGATTTATGGTCTAATACTGTTAAATGCATGTCTGCTCTCTCTCAACAATCTCATGAGCCATTAAAACTAGAGGGCGCTATTACGCAATTGAATGTTGCTTATGAGAGTTATCAAAGACTGTGTGTTAAATATACTGATCTCAGGCACAACACTCAATGGTCATTGGAAGAATTAAAGGGATTTGAGGAGCTCAACTCCCTGTCATAACAACCAGGGCACTTGATCAAGGTCTCTTCTAAGCACATGCTGTACCTAATTTGCCTTTATATCTTCCAGTACATCAGACTGCAGCATCTCAGCAAGCAGCAGACATTGGTGTGCATATAATAGACTGTCCACCTTACTTTGGCACTGACCAAGTACCTCCTAGCAGGGACGTGCAGTCAGGGAAGGCAGGTGAGGCCTCACCTGCCATGAACATTAACCACTTCAGCCCCGGAAGGATTTCCCACTGTAGGACCAGGCCATTTTTTTGTGATTTGGCACTGCTTCGCTTTAACTGACAATTGCGCGATCATGCGATCTTGTACCCAAATGAAATTGACATCCTTTTTTCCCCACAAATATAGTTTCTTTTGGTGGTATTTGATCACCTCTGCGTCACTTCTGATCACCGATATAAACAAAAAAAGAGCGACAATTTTGAGAAAAAAAAAACGATTCTTTGCTATAATACATATCCAAAAAAAAAAAAATATTACAAACGCAAATTTATTTATCAGTTTTGGCCGATATATATACTTCCTCATATTTGTGGTAAAAAAAATCAAATCAGCGTATATTGATTGGTTTGTGCAAAAGTTGTCGCGTTTACAAACCATGAGAATTTATTTAAGGCATTTTTACTTTTTTTTTTACTAGTAATGACGGCGATCTGCGATTTTTATCGGGACTGCGATATTGCGGCGGACTGATCGGACATTTTTGACACTTTTTTGGGTCCATTGACATTTATACAGCGATCAGATCTAAAAATAGCAACTGATTTACTGTATAAATGTCATTGGCAGGGAAGGGGTTAACCTGCAGGGAGCAATCAAGGGGTTAACCTGCAGGGGGCAATCAAGGGGTTAACTGTGTTCCCTATGTGTGTTCTAACTGTGTGGGGGCTGGGCTGGCAGGGGCATAACAGATCTAACTGATCCCGATCACAGGGATCAGTAGATCACTGTCATGCCCCCTGTCAGAATGGGGAACCACCGTGTTTACATCGGCGGTTCCCCGTTCTTCCTGTGTAGTAGTCCGCCCGACCCGTGGCCACACGGAGGGAGCGCTCGGCGTGCACAAGAGTGCCCCGCCGTCAGTGCGTGCTGACCCCCTAGCCGTGCCTGCGCAAAACGCTGTTTATAGACGGTGATTTGTGTTACGCTGCCACTCTGCAGCAGTAAATGTACGTGATGCGGTTGGGAAGTGGTTAACAACAACAACAAAAAGAAAAAAATCCAAATTCAAGGGTCATAGCTCAGAGACCTGGCATCACAGAGACCCCAAGTTTGGGCGCGTATGTAGCTGAAGTCTTACCCCACCACTGGTAAAACAGGGGGGCTCCTATTGCTTATGGTTCTGGAGATACGGGCTCCTGTCAGAAGCTACATACGGAGAGGCCAGTTTAAATGCAAGCTGGCACACACTGTTTACAGCAGACTGAGAGGATGAGCTCACATTGCCTCTCCTCACTTCTTGTCAGAGGCACTGAGCTCAATGGACAGCTTGGAGCCTTGGACCAATTGTAAAGTACCATTGGCCCAAGCTGTCCAATTAAAATGCTGCAGTGGAGGCTGTCCTCTCACTGCAATGCCATAGAGGGGGGCATGTGTCTAAAAGACAAATACTCCCTTCCGGCCCAGCCCTCTTAACTACAAGGAAAGAACGTGGGTTTATGGGTATTAAGATTTACCCATAGTCCTATGTTTTTCTCACACAGTTAAGAAGGAGAATGAGAATCTTCTGCTGCTGAATAGGTACTGTTTCAATTAAGCTAAAATCATATATTCTTATGCTATATGTTATAACCTAATCATTTATTATTTATCTACACTGAGCAAAATTATAAACGCAACACTTTTGTGTTTGCCCCTATTTATCATGAGCTGAACTCAAAGATCTACAACTTTTTCTATGCACACAAAAGGCCTATTTCTCATAAATATTGTTCACAAATCTGTGTTAGTAAGCACTTCTCCTTTGCCGAGATAATCCATCCACCTCACAGGTGTGGCATATCAAGATGCTGATTAGACAGCATTATTATTGCACAGGTGTGCCTTAGGCTGGCCACAATAAAAGGCCACTCTAAAATGTACAGTTTTACTGTATTGGGGGGGTCCGGAAACCAGTCAGTATCTGGTGTGACCACCATTTGCCTCATGCAGTGCAGCACATCTCCTTCACCTAGAATTGATCAGGTTGTTGATTGTGGCCTGTGGAATGTTGGTCCATTCCTCTTCAATGGTTGTGCAAAGTTGCTGGATATTGGCAGGAAGTGCAACACGCTGTCGTATACACCGATTCAGAGCATCCCAAACGTGCCCAATGGGTGACATGTCCGGTGAGTATGCTGGCCATGCAAGAACTGGGATGTTTTCAGCTTCCAGGAATCGTGTACAGATCCTTGCAACATAGGGCCATGCAATATCATGCTGCTACATGAGGTGATGGTTGTGGATGAATGTCATAACAATGGGCCTCAGGATCTCCTCACGGTATCTGTGTGCATTCAAAATGCCATCAATAAAATGCACCTGTGTTTGTTGTCCATAGCATATGCCTGCCCATACCATAACCCCACCGCCACCAGGGGCCACTCGATCCACAACGTTGACATCAGCAAACCGCTCACCCACACGACGCCATACACTCTGTCTGCCATCTGCCCAGGACAGTGGAAATTGGGATTCATCCGTGAAGAGAATACCTCTCCAAAGTGCCAGACACCATCGAATGTGAGCATTTGCCCACTCAAGTCGGTTACGACGACGAGCTGCAGTCAGGTGGAGACCCTGATGAGGACGACAAGCATGCAGATGAGATTCCCTGAGATGGTTTCTGACAGTTTGTGCAGAAATTCTTTGGTTATGCAAACCGATTGTTGCAGCAGCTGTCCGGTTGGGTGGTCTCAGACGATCTTGGAGGTGAAGATGCTGGATGTGGAGGTCCTGGGCTGGTGTGGTTACACGTGGTCTGCGGTTGTGAGGCCGGGTTGGATGTACTGCCAAATTTTCTGTAACGCCTTTGGAGACGGCTTTTGGTAGAGAAATGAACATTAAATTCAAGGGCAACAGCTCTGGTGGACATTCCTGCAGTCAGCATGCCAATTGCATGCTCCCTCAAAACTTGCGAGATCTGTGGCATTGTGCTGTGTGATAAAACTGCACATTTTACTGTAGGTTGGCCTTTTATTGTGGCCAGCCTAAGGCACACCTGTCTAATCATGCTGTCTAATCAGCATCTTGATATGCCACACCTGTGAGGTGGATGGATTACCTCTGCAAAGGAGAAGTGCTCACTAACACAGATTTAGACAGATTTGTGAACAATATTTGAGAGATATAGGCCTTTTGTGTAGAAAAAGCCATAGATCTTTGAGTTCAGCTTGTGATAAATGGGGGCAACACACAAAAGTGTTGCATTTATAATTTTGCTCAGTGTATGTACTGTGAAAATACTGGTTGGAAGTTATAACTTCAAACTTCAGTAATTTGTCCGTTAAGCCACCTGCTTGGGTACCGTTTTTGAAAATATAGTGAATTACCTTAAAAACAATATATAATAATTATTTGTATATTACTTATGGTAATTAACCACTTGCCACCCAGACCAATTCTGACACTTCTCTCCTACATGTAAAAATCATCATTTTTTTGCTAGAAAGTTACTCAGAACCCCCAAACATTATATATATATTTTTAGCAGACACCCTAGGGATTAAAATGGGGGTCATTGCAACTTTTTATTTTACATGGTGTTTGCGAAGCAATTTTTCAAACGCCTTTTTTTGGAAAGAAACTGTTTTCATGATTTAAAAAAAAAAAAAAAAAAAAACACTAAATTTAGCCCGATTTATTTTTTTTTTTGTATAATGTGAAAGATGATGTTACGCAGAGTGAATAGATACCTAACATGTCACACTTTAAAACTGCACACCCTTGTGGAATGGCGCCAAACTTCAGTACTTAAAATTCTCCATAGGCAAAGTTTTAAAATTTTTTACAGGTTACGTTTAGAGTTACAGAGGAGGTCTAGTGCTAGAATTATTGCTCTCACTCTAACATTCATGGCGTTTGTAGCCTGTGTGTATCTGGCTCTGATACCAGCCAGTGCCTCACCAGCCACTCACCTCACCGCACGTCCCAGCTGGAGGAACTGCCACTTTGTCCTGAATGGGTGACCGTTTCTCTTTAAAATGCCAGCTTACTTTTTGCTAATCAATGATTTATTTTCTTCCTGATCATGAGTATATAATAAAACTTTATATTACATCTTTATTTATAACAAAATATAAAACAATCACTTTAAAATCACATATTGGCTATTATCTATTTATTTAAACAACAATGAATTTCATTGTAGATACATTATACCCGCTACACCCCTGAAGACGGAATTTCTGAAACGCGTCGAGTTCATCCAAGCCTGGGGAGAAGTTTGATTACTGTTACACCATGAATATGTTATAACAACTTTCCTGGGTTATGGACTGCTGGGTATATTGTCAGTATATGATGTAAGTACACTTTGCCAGCCAATGTCTCATTTTAAAGTAATTGTTTTATATTTTTTATGAAGATGTAATGTAACATTGTATTATATATTCTGGTTATGATTGGAGGATGTGGCTGTCAAAGCCATGGGAATTGCAAAGATTGGAGGATATATTGGAATTTGGAAGGTGGCAATATAAGTTGAGTTACCTTCATGTTTAGGTTCTAGATCAGGGATGTCAAACTGGCGGCCCTCCAGCTGTTGCGGAACCTCAAGTCCCTTCATGCCTCCGCCTGTGGGAGTCATGCTTGTAACGGTCAGCCTTGCAAAGCCTCCTGGGACTTGTAGTAATGCAACAGCTGGAGGGCCACCAGTTTGACACCTGTGTTCTAGATCCTTCAAGATTACCCAACCTGAAACAAAAATATAAAGTTCTGACTTCCTTAGCTGCATACATGTTCCAGGTCAGAGACTCAAACTCTACTGATGTCCAAGGATCAAACAACTTCATCCAGGCAAGTTTATCAGTTTTATATGAAGCTTTGCAATGCCAGCCCCATATTTGTCTTGGCACAGGTGTAGATGTGATAAGACGAGCAAAGTATCTGGGAACTAATCTCTTCTCTAGAAATGTTTTTTAATGCCACAGTGCATGTTTCCTTGGAACATGCTCAGCTGGACCAGACAACAGCTGTGTGCAATTTCTGACATCATCCAATGGGAAATTTGTCAGTTTAGGGTAACTGTTCAACAGAGCTGCTTGCTCTAGGACCACGGTGTTACTTACAGTGCCCTGTTTTTTAATGACTGGTTTATGTAGAAATGTTTACATCTCCCCATTGGATCACAGCAAACAAAATATAATAATTCATATAAATGTAAATATACTTAATGTGGTTATTAAACACCAAAAGAAACATTTATTGTATTGCAGCTTACCAATTCTTGGATGTTATGGCTGCATTTGTTTTCTTTATTAACCACTTCAATACAAAGCACTTTCACCCCCTTCTTGTCCATGCCAATTTTCACCTTTCAGCTATGTTGTAATTTTAATGACAATTAAACGGTCATGCAACGCTGTACCCAAATGGATTTTTTTACCATTTTTTTGAGACCGATAGAGCTTTCTTTTGGTGGTATTTAATCACCGCTGTTTTTTTTTTAGTTTTTGCTAAACATATCAAAAGACTGAAAATTTGGACAAAAAAAAGTTTTTTTTTTGTTTATAAAATTTTGTAAATAAGTATGTTTTCTCCTTCACTGGCGTGCACTGATGAGGCTAAACTGATGGGCACTGATGAGGTGGCACTGATGAGGAGGCACTGTTATGCAGCACTGATGGGCACTGATTGGACACAGCTGATCACATGGTAATGAGCCTACGTCATACCGTGATCGGAGATGAGGTGTGTCGGAATGACACATCTCACTACCGATCGTCACACTGCGCGCCTGACCGTCATTTTGCTATAGGCCGGCAGGATGTGGTTAAGTTTTCTTCTATTTTCACCTGGTGATCTAGCCAGTAAGTCTGTTGTTTTTCAACAGAACAAGCTGTCCTGTAGATGCAGCAGTTAGAGGCTTGAGAAAAATATGTAAAATATGTAACACTGGCAGGGGAGCTTAAAATGATCAGCTTTTATGTATGTAAAACCTTTATCCCAAAAGGAACAAAAACTGTTGCTGTAACTGCTTAAAAAGTCTTAGCTGGAGTTTGACCTCAATTTGTTAGTATCTAAATCTGCTAGTCCATCTAACGCTCCCCTCCCACAAGAGTGACAATGCTGCTGTCCAAAGGCATCTCAGTTGCTCCTCCAGATTTTATTCATTAATTTAAAGCCATTATTCCAAAGACAAAAATGGATCCTGTTGCTTCTTAAAGTGTTAGCTGCACAGTCTAACGCTACCCTCTACAATGCCGCTGTTCAAGAGTGGCTAAGTTGTTCTATAGATACAGCGGATGAGTGAGTGTAGACACTCTAATACAGGAGGTGTGTTACTGGCCAGATCACCAGGTGAAAACAGAGGGGGAAAAGCCTAAAAAAAGAAAACAAATGCAGCCACCACATCTAATGATTGGTAAGCTGCAATACACTACATTTTTGGTTTTGGGTTTAATACGTTAAATAAAATCCATGATTTGAAAATATTTTGGGAAGTTTTCAGAAATTAGAATAATCTAAACTAAAATAACCTGGTCATAAACCCTGAAAATCTCATTATTTTCTCTAAAAGTTGAGTTTGCTTTATTTTTTGCCACACCTCTCAATAAAGGACCAATATGGAGGCTTGAGATATGAATGGGGATCCAAAGCTTGACATAAGGGGAACAGGGACTATAACCGTGGATGCATTTGTGCCTCTGTTTATTGCTGCTATCAGGGAGCTACATGGTTCCATAGAAGGGGTATCCAAACTTTCTAAACAAAGTAGACATGGGCAATTTGTTTTGTTCCAAATTCGTTGTTTTGTCAAAATTGAGCATTTTTGTTAATTCGAGAGCATCCAAATGAATTTTTTCTACAACAAATTTTCTAAAAGAAAAAAAATTGAAAGAACGAAAATCGGAAAGAACGAAAATCCAAAAGGACAAAAAAAATTTGGATGATTTGTTTTTTTGTATTTTCTATTATACTTAAATTATTAACCATTATTATAGTTTTATTATTATTTATTAAAAACTATAATAATATTTATAAACTATTAACCACTTGAGCCCCGGAAGGATTTCCCACATTAGGACCAGAGCACTTTATGCGATTCGGCACTGCGTTGCTTTAACTGACAATTGCACAGTCATGCGACGTTGTACCCAAATAAAATTTGCGTCCTTTTCTTCCCACAAATAGAGCTTTCTTTTGGTGATATTTGATCACCTCTGCGTCATTTCTGATCACCGCTATAAAGAAAAAAACCCATATTTCTTACTTTTTGCTAAAATACAAGTAAAAATATATATATATATAAAAAAACAAATGTATTCATCAGTTTTGGCCGATTTTTTATTCTTCCTCATATTTTTGGTAAAAAAAATTGCAATCCGCGTTTATTGATTGGTTTGCGCAAAAGTTGCCGTGTTTACAAACCATCTGAATTCATTTCTGGCGTTTTTTACAAGTAATGGCAGCGATCTGCGATTTTTATCAGTACTGTGATATTGCAGCGGACATGCCTGACCATTTTGACACTTTTTTGGGACCAATGACTTTTATACAGCGATCAGAAATTTAAATATGCACTGATTACTGTGTAAATGTCATTAATCGAGGCTCAGGAAAGCATTAGGGGGGCGGGGGAGGCGGGGGGGGGGGGGGGGG
>BLSH010163069.1:1823844-1835269 GCA_018402905.1 Glandirana rugosa
TTCGTCGCCGTCCCTAAGCCCCCTTCCACCGGTCGCTCCTCCCGTCTATCTACACTCTCGCTCGGGAGGGGGGAGTGAGAGGCGGAGCTCGCTCTCACATCTATCTGCCCTCCTCGCTGGCCACCTTCCCCCGAATCCCTGCCGCTGCTTGCTGTCACGCTCCCGCTGCCGCCGGCCGAGCTCTGCATAAAAAACGGCCCACTGAGCCATCGACCCACCGGGAAACTCCCGGTAGTCCCGATGGCCAGTACAGGCCTGGCCCCTTCTCTCTCAGAGATGTCGACGAGCAGCTTAGTTGTCCAGGACTCTCCTTCTGATTGGATGAGACACAGCAGCGGCGCCATTGGCTCCCGTGGCTGTTACTGAAAGTCAGCTGGCCAATCAGAAGAAAGAGGGGGTGGGGCCGGGCCAGGCTCTGTGTCTAAATGGATACACAGAGATCTGACTAGGCTCGGGTGCTCCCATAGCAAGCTGCTGGCTGTGGGGGCACTCAATAGGAGGAGGGGACAGGAGCAGCAAAGAGGGACCCGAGAAGAGGAGGATCCGGATTGCTCTATGCAAACCAACTGCACAGAGCAGGTAAGTAACATGTTTGCTATTTATTTTTATTTTTTTTGCAAATTAGACTTTACAATCACTTTAAGAGTCTCCCATTCTGCTGCAGCTATAAAAAAAAATACTGTGTACATCTGATAAGTTGGCGGCCTTGGTTTAATTGGCTCATAGAGAATAGAGCATTGTAGATAGGCTCACTTCTCTGCATCATTGAGGCTCAGCCCATGGCTTTTAATGACTGTAGCATGGCAGGGTGCTTTAACCATTGCGCACAGACCATGCAACAGGGTTATTCTAGGGAGTGCCAGGTCATAAGGCAACCCTTTTTGCCCAAGGCAAAATTGTTTCCTTTTTAGTTTGAAAAGACAGTTGTCCTTTGAATTATCATTACGACATATTTAAAGGGAAAAAAACACTAGGTACATGTTGCTCTATAGAAAAGTGTTTCCAGTAAGGAAACAGTGACGTAAACGTCTAATGTTGACCTGCAAACAAGCTTTTTTTTTTTTTTATCTCTGCCAGGTTTTTACTGCTGTCCCTGCTCATAAGCAGTGTTAATTTTGTCAACAAAAACATTTTAGTCAAAATTTTAATCAGTGCCATTTTTGCAGTGACGAAAACTAAACAAGAAGTTCACCACATTTTCCTCCACTGACGATAACTATGAAGAAAATCAATTCCATTTTCATTAAGGAACAATAACTGTTCTGTTACATGATTTCCATGTAACATAAATATGCAGCTATAGTAATGTTTTTATAGTTGGTTATTACAATGCCATCTTGTGGTTCTTTTGGATATTACACCTTTCTATTGTATTTTCTAAGTGTGTACCTCCCATCCTCTGTGAGCTAACTTCCTCTTCCTAGTTCACTCTACTTTGTAACTTCCTGTTCCTGGTGCACTCTGCTATTCTATTTCCTCTTCCTGTGTCCTCGCTCTCATGAGGTAAAGAATATGGCCACACGCTAGAAGGCCTCACTCAATCTACTCGCATCCTAGGACACATTACTATGTTTTGACCTGCAGTTACCATCTTTCGACCATCTGTCACATTTGTTGTATGCTGTACCTGCTATTCCAATGAATAAACGCTCATGGAAGGAATCGGTAATTGGTGAGTCACTATCTGATAAGAACTGTCTGCGGTGATCATATCTGCTTATACAGGCCAGGCATAGAGGTCTCAACAAGGGATAAGTCGCCATTACAACAGTTAGGAGTCAGAATAATAACGAACGAAAATGTGAGGGAGGGACGTTTACCCTTGTGAACTAACTTCCGGTTTCCATGGAGCTCCGCCTGCTTCTGCTCCCAGAAAGCAAGCAACTGTGCAGCCAGTTTTACAGACCTCCGAGTCCTCACACAACTCTCCACAGCAGCACTGTGCATTACAGGCCTCCTCTATCCCGGCAAGAGTTCCAGTTCTGAGTCACGACGACGACCACCATCCAGAGCAGAGAGCACTCACTGTGGGTGTGAGTGTGTACATGCAAATACAGGCCTGAGGCCTCCCCTCTAGCCACTGTCCATCCAGTGTAGTGAGCACTGTGTGTGCATTACAGGCCATCCCTCAGACCTGCCTGAAACCACCGTCCAGAGCACTGCGCAGCATTACAGACCTCCTCAGACCACCATCCAGAGCACTGTGCAGCATTACAGGGCCTCCTCAGACTACCGTCCAGAGCACTGTGCAGCATTACAGGGCCTCCTCAGACTACCGTCCAGAGCACTGTGCAGCATTACAGGGCCTCCTCAGACCACCGTCCAGAACACCTGCAGCATTACAGGCCTCTTCAGACCACTGTCTAAAGCACTGTGCAGCATTACAGGCCTCCTCAGACCACCGTCCAGAACACTCTGCAGCATTACAGGCCTCTTCAGACCACTATCTAGAGCACTGTGCAGCATTACAGGGCCTCCTCAGACCACCGTCCAGAGCACTCTGCAGCTTTAGAGACCTCCTCAGACCACCATCCAGAGCACTCTGCAGCATTACCCACTTCAGCCCCAGAAGGATTTACCCTCTTCCTGACCAGAGCACCTTTTGTGATTCGGCACTGTGTCCCTTTAACTGACAATTGCGCGGTCGTGCGGCGTTGTACCCACGAAACGAAATTGACATCCTTTTTTCCCCGTAAATAGAGATTTCTTTTGGTGGTATTTGATCACCTCTGCGGTCTTTATTTTTTGCACTATAAACAAAAGAACAGCGACAATTTGGAAAAAGAAAACATTTTTGCCATAATACATATCCAATAAAATATAAAAAAACAAATGTATTCATCAGTTTTGGCCGATAGGTTTTCTTCTACATATTTGTGGTAAAAAAATTGCAATAGTTGTATATTGATTTTTTTGCGCAAAAGTTGCCGCGTTTACAAACCATGAGAATTAATTTATGCCATGTTTACTTTTTTTTTTTTATTTACTAGTAATGGCGGCGATCTGCAATTTTTTATTTTTTTATTTTCTCGGGGCTGCGATATTGCGGTGGACAGATCAGAAATTTTGGACAGTTTTTTGGGACCAATGTCATTTATACAGCTATCAGATCTAAAAATAGCCACTGATTACTGTATAAATGTCATTGGCAGAGAAGGGATTAACCTACAGGGGCAATCAAGGGGTTAAATGCGTTCCCTCACTGTGTTCTAACTGTGTGGGGGTTGGGCTGGCTGGGGCATGACAGATCTAACTGATCCTGATGACAGGGATCAGTTGATCACTGTCATGCTGCCTGACAGAGCAGGGAATCACTTTGTTTACATTGGCGGTTCCCCGTACTTACTCTGTACAAGGCGATCACAAGTCGCCGGCGGACATAGAGTCCGCACAACAGCGGCCACACTCACGCAGAGTGCGTTGGGCACGAGAGCGCGCCGCCAGCAGCACGCGCCCGCCCGCAAATGCGCGGATCGCTGTTTATAGACGGCAATCTGCGCAGCGGAGCCAACTTGCTACAGTAAATGTATGCGAGGGGGTCGGCAAGTGGTTACAGGCCTCCTCAGAGCACTCTGCAGCATTACAGGCCTCCCCAGAGCACTCTGCAGCATTGCAGGCCTCCTCAGACCAGCGTCCAGAGCACTATGCAGCATTGCAGGCCTCCTCACTGTTCTCAGACCGTGCAGAGTTGTGATGTTAAGGACAACAAGACCCTTTGCAAACCATGTGGAGCGACACTCACTGGTAAAAATACAACAAACTTGTGACAAAAGCGTCATTTGTGGACATTCCTTACAACTCATCCCGAAACTCATACATAGGTAAGCACAGTACACTTAACTCCACTTTTGTTGAGTACAGTCTTATTTATGTACATTGCAGGGATTTTTTTAACAAACTTTCTTGCAGTTAGATTGCTTACCCTTTGTTCTGAAGTAATAGCTATTTGTTTGTCTGTCATGCTGTTCACATGCTGTTGTCTAAATGGGAGCAATTTCATAATATCGCTCAGCTGCTACTTTCCCAGAATTTAAGTATCTCACCAAAATATATATAGAGGGATGGGGGCACTGTCAATAATTTTTGCACGGCACAGGGAGCCTAAAGTCCTAAGGCCAGCCTGGGAAGGGCCATATATGTAGTATATTATAGAGAGACAACTTAGAGCTGACTGTGTGGGTGAGAGAGAAAGTATAATCAGAATAACTTGATTTTTTTCCCCCTAATTCAACCCTACAGATACATAAAACCTCAATTGACGGGCCAAGTCAAGCCAGTGCACCACCACAGCAAACTATTTGCACTGCTCTTTTAAGTGTTTCAAAATTCAAAATTGACTCTAAGGAACAACAGGCTATAGCAAAATGGATTGTGTGCGCTGGATTACCAGTCAGACTGAGCTGCTGCGCTATGCTGCCTGCTTGGGGAGATGCTCTGCCTGGGTCTTCTGCGACAGTTTGAAAGAAGCCAAAAGACTGGCTGCTTTGATGTGCATGGTGCTTCTTCCACTTCCTGTGATTTTTCAATATTCTGCTCTTCTTGCACATCATCTTCAGAGTCAGACTCATCTTGTAAGTGGGGCAATGTGGATTTTCTTACAGCACGGGCATACCCCTCTGCCTTCTTAAGCAGTTCCTGAATATTTTCATCCGCCACATCCACAAGGGTTTTCACAGACAGCAGAATTGACAAAAAACAAGCAACTGCTGCAAGCCGGAACATTTCATCATTACTTGGATCTAAGAATGAAGCAAAACGCTGGTCCACATTCTCTTTCATTTGTTGTGCAATTGTGGCATTGTCTTGGTAGCTAGTGTTCTGTTTAAAGTCCTCAAGGTGGCTGAGTAGAGAGTAGATCAAAGAGGGCAGGGACATGGACATGATATCACTCTGTAGCAGTAGGTCATGCAATGATGTGAGCTTTTTTCATTTAACTAGGGAAAAAGCTGTCCCATCCCATGTTTGCTATTTGGCAGACCAACTCTTTCAGTTTGAGGAGTCTTTCGATCATGTTGAATGTACTAGTAGTATTACTTGACCAGCGTGTGGGGCAGTCAAGAGTAAGGCCACAATGCTCCAATATCTTCAGTGTTGCAATGGAATGGAAGACTTGAAGATGTTCACTATTGATCTTGCTTTATCAAATATTATTTTAACACTTGCCTTCATGCACCAGGTGAGACTACACATGGTGTCCGGCCCAACATGTTATGCGAATAGTTTTACACGATATACAAATAAAGTGGATAAATAACAAAGAAACACCAGTAGAGCAGACAGCCTCAAGATCATTCATCTAATATCCATTTGATAATTGACTGTAGTGTCATCATGTAAAAGAATCATGAAAATGGCTCACCGCAGACTTTCTGTCATGGGGAGTCTTCTCGACTAGGTGGTTCTTCTGCTGCTGCTGTGGTTTGTTTAAATGCTGCCACCATATTACTCCTATTGTCTGTTATAACTCTTAGGATCTTCCTCTTTAGTATGTCCTACTCATGTATAGCGGTGTTCCCGACCCCTAGAACCCTAGTGGTGACCTCCAGAGTCAGGGATAGCTGACATCCTTCCTTGAAGGCATGGAGGATGTAATGCAGATTGGAAACATGGGCACCAGTCACTTTTTGGATGCAAGAAAAAGAGATTTATTGTCTCTTAACAGAATTGGTGGAGAGAGGGTTAGGGCCAGGACACCCTTAGGCAGATGCAATAGCAATTAGCAGACTCGGAGACAAAAATAATAGGCAGACAGCTATTCGGGTAGAGAGCCTTTAAGCTGGTTTCAGCAACTGTATTTGTAGAACTGCTGTCTCCTATGGCAACTGAACTTTCAACAGTCAATATAGATCTGTACACGTAACTCACAGTAACCCGTTATAGATCTTCTCTCACATCTCACAGTATCCTACTGTAGATCTTCACTCACTGAGCTCCCGGTCTCTCACTAGACTTCCAGATCCCAACCACCGCTGGATCCCCTGAGCTCTTCCACAGCTAACCCACTGTATCTTCCTCAAGCGTCACCCCTGCTAACCCACTGGGTCCCTGGTTTGGCACTCTGCTAAAGCTTTCCCACTTTTTCACCATCCCCGGCTGGTGAAAAGACTGCTCTGGTACTTCTTCAGACTTCCATAAACTGACCTCTGATAACAGGAGTGGTTGTCCTTTAGTGGCGACAGTTTCCCCTTCACCTCCGGCCTTTATCCTCACTTGCCGCTGGCAACTGGAGTGGTCGTCCCTCATGGCAACTGTTTTCTCCTTTGCCCCTGGCAACAATTCGGTTCCCTGTCCAGCTAAACCTCTGCAACTTGGTTGGGCTCCAGGCCTGAAGCCCCAACCCCACGCTGCTTCTTTCAATCCTGAATAGGCCTCAGACAGCCTAGCAGCCAGGTGCTCCCGGAATAGTCCTTAGGCTTCTTGCCTAACAAACCGAAGCAATATAAAACACGTCCACCCAGAGAGCCGTCCAGATGGCACAGAACCCCGATCACCTGAATCCGCCCCACTAAAAAGGTTCTCCCAGCAGGCCAAGGGGCCAAAGAAACCCCTGCCAATTGGCTGAAACAACCTATCCATCCTTAGTCTTAATTCACTATGCCCTTGTCATTGTAATGCCACAGGCAACAATGTCACCTAGTGACAGAAGAGAGAGGTGCATTAAATACAGATTTAGGGAAAAGTCAGTGGAGCAAACTACATTTGTTAGCAATGTCAGAACTACGATAAAAAATAAAAAAAAATGTGTATATATATATATATATATATATATATATATATATATATGGGTTCATAACTCCATATTAGAAATTGTAGGTTTAGGCCTCCAAAGAAGAGAGCCAACCTTAGGTCAGCACCCATGTGAATCTCTCAGAACAGAATATAATGCCATTCATCACCTCGTTGAAATCTACAAACAAGCTTGATTATAGGAGGGAGATTTCAGCAAAGACCTAGAAAATCAAGAAATGGCCTATGTTTGAACGAATTGAGTACTTAAAGTCTCCCATTGTCCTTAAAAAAGTTGGTGAAAAAAAAAGAAAACCCCCAATAATTAGTTATCTAGTTACATTCTATCTAAACAAGTTGAAGGATGTCCAAACACTTGTGAATGTGTTTAACCCAGGGATGATTCAGAGAAAAAAAATCAATATACTATTTTGATGTAAAATCTATTAGAATAAGATTTATTTCAAGTATATCTAATGATTGTTGTGAATGATATAATATATATATATCATAACCATGTATACAAAAATATGTCTAGATATAGAAGGTGTTTTAATGTGTTTTAATCATCAGTATCAGTATCCGCAAAGGATGTCCCAGGGTTCATTTTAAACATTTGTTTTCTGAATTGTTTAACCCAAGGGAAGTTTTAAGATACATATGATTATAAGTCATTCAGGGTATAAAGTATATTTCTGGTCGTAGATACGGTTATGATTTTGCATCTACTAATAATGATAATTCTGTGATAAGACAAAAACATATATATTATTTTGATGTAAAGCACATTAGAATAAGAATTGTTTCAAGTATATCCAATGATTGTTAACGAGATAAATATATACAGTATATCTTAACCATGTATACAAATATATGTCTAGATATAGAATATGTTTTAATTATAGTATCCCCAAGCGTGATATAGATATTCATCTTCAATCATCTTAGGCGGTATTAATTTTACCCTATCATACTGGTGACCATTTCTCTTAAATATTAGAAGATACATTTACAATAATATAGTCAGAGGCATAGTACAAAAATATAACATTGGATAAGAAATACTTAAAAAAAAAAAAAAAAATAGTTTAAATTAAACATTTCTGCTGAAAAATGATCCCGGGTGGTTCTAGGGGTAGTGACAAGTTACTCAAAAGGGATGTCCTAACCGGGTGGAGATTAACCCTTCACCCATTGAATTTAACGCCCGCTCCTCCTCCTACACCTATGAGAGTATTGTATTGGATGAAATAAAAGGTCAGAGAGATGTTCCCAAGGGATGGTCAGATACACACCCCAACAGACATCCGGTCCATCACATCCACACCTCTACTCATTCATACACCCTCCATGCTTATAAGGACCCCTTTACACTTCCTGCTTTGAAACTCTAAGGACTCAAAACGCCGCCCCGTCTTGGAAAGTTGCAGCCATATTGAACTTTGGTAACTATCACAATAGACCAGTAGCTATTTTTAAAAGTATAATTATATTGTCTAGTTTTACCTTAATTTGAATTGTTTTCCGAATATGACTTCTTGAACTGTTGTTTATTATTAAGTACAGTCAGATAAGTACTTCTCTCGAATTCGTAACACTTGGTAGATTTTTCTCTAAAACCTACATTTACTTTTATTATTCTAAGTTTTGTAAGTTTATCCTCTTGACATCCAATTGTTATTTTACGATATTGATCCCTCACTTACCTGCAGTAAAGTAACGGTTACATTTGTGAAATATCGATGCTCTGTCTAATTGTCATTTTTTGGTTACAAATTTCATAGAGGGGTCTTACAAACTTTGTGTATTTAAAGAGTATTAATATTCCCCATTAGCGGGTATTTCAGTTATCTTAAATTTTATGTAGTATCGTTTGTGTCCACCTTTATATAACTATGTTTGTATGAATACATGTCTGACTAATAAATATCCTAATTTTTTAGTCTGTGTTCATATTGGTTGATTCTGTATCTTAAAGGTACTCTCGTATAAAAAAGAACTTAATACATAAATACCATGCAGGAAAAAGTTTCCTCATAAGCACGACATATTATATGGAGGCACTGCTGAGATTACGTCAGTGTCTTGTACAGGATCAATCATAGTTATTGTGGTGACATAAATAATATTTTATATAAAATTATTGTTTATTAATTGTTGGAGAAATTTTTTTTCCTCCGAACCAAAATGTCTGGTCAAAGTGAATTTTCTGTTATTGTTTGTCAGGAGCCAGCCCCTAGTGGTGATACTAATATCCGAACGGATGTAGCAAAAATACAAAACTTAATGAGACACATAGCGCAAATCAAAATAGTGGCATATGTAAAAGAAAAGTTGCATATTGAAGCAAGTCTAGAGTCATACCTTAAAAACCTTAAAAGCCAGGCCAGTCATTTAGCAAATGACATGTGGAATATGGAAGGTAAAGTCTATGAACTCACAGACCGCTTCTCTAGCACAAAGGACACAAAAAGGCGTGATTTTATCATTTTTGAATTATGGCCTGCCCAGTTATATTTATGTGCCGAATTTCGACGTGAAAGTATACTAAAACATAAGGAGTTAGAAGAAGCCCACTCCCTTTTAAAAGAGAAGGAATATGAGATAATGAAGCTCACTGAAATAATTAATGAAGTCACTACTAGGGCAGATCATTTTAAAAATTTCAGCATGGAGCTGCAGGGCGAATTAGAAACGTTGCAGGAGTCCTATAAAGTAAGCCGTGATAAAAATCAACAATTAAATGAAAAGTGTAAACAGTTAGAAGAAGAGCTGGAGAGTTACAAGCAAGAAAAAAGTGTCCCCTGACGAAAGTTGCAGAGTAACAGGCAGTGGAAAATTAGAAAAAGAAGTAGATCAGCTTAAGTCAGGACAGGAATTCCTAATTAAAGAATTAAGAGAATTAAAAGAGCAATTGAAGTTCGTGCCCCAGGGTAATACTCAAATGCCTAAGCCTAAAATTGAGGGGTCAGACTACAATCCCAGATCTGACTCTCAATCTGAAGGTTATGATGTAGACCGTGGGGTAGAATCAGAAAGAGAGCCCATGTACTACCCTAAGCCATCTGCAAAGCACAGGGGGGTAGGAATGGAGCCACAACGCAAGGGTAAGTATAAGAGGTTTTTCCAAGGTACAGATAAAAAGACATGCACCCCTAAACAGGACTCCTCAAAAATAATTACATTTTTGAAGGATAGCGTCCCAGTCTTTGTTAAAAAGGGATCCATGTCTATCACTGACCACATTGAGGCTTACGAAGATACCCTCTCAGTTTTAGGCATAACTGATGACTGGTCTAGGATTCATTTCTTACCATGGGTGTTTGAAAACAAATACAGTAGATTCTTTAAATCTTTAAAAAGTCTATATGGTATGTCATGGCGAGAGATTAAATACCGCTGTCATCTAGAGTTCGGCCCATACAAAAGCGTGACTGCTGCTAAGGCAGCGATCCACAATCTTAGGTGCGGCAAATATGAAAGCCCCACCAAATTTCTGGCTGTACTAAAAAGTGCTTACTACTTAGCAGAAAAGGAGCCAGATTACAATTGCCCTGAGTTTAAATCCCTGTTCTATGAAGCCCTGCCTACATACATAAAAACTAGTTTAGCGAGGGACTACAAGTTGGGGTGTTCATTGGATTATTTGGTAAAAGAGAGTTTTGTACTCTATCCAACAGGCCAGTGAGTATAAAGAAAGGCCCAAACCAGTAGACAAGTCTGTGGCTAAAACTCATATGTCTCCTCAGTCATCAAATTTTGAAATGAGGAAGAAGACATATGCTGACATAGCCAAAGGCGACAAGCCCTTTGGTTCCCTTAGGGGGAGACCAGATACCCCACCTGTCAGAAGGGGGGAGCAGAGACCACCCTTCAGAGGGGGAGAACAAAGAACACCTCAGGAATGTCCTCAAAGGGGGATCAGCTATGAGGTTTAGAAGAAATTATATGGAGTATCCTCAAAGGGACAGATTTAACCCTGAGGATGGAAACCTTCAGTATAACAAGTACCCTTTACACTGGGAACCTACACAGGTAAATAGGGATCCACCACATGTTGGGACATCCCAAAATCCCCAGGAAGATAGGGAGCTACTAAGGCACAGACCACTACTCCAGAACCCAGAGAGTGGTTCTGAGGGGATCTGTCTGATCAGGGGGAGCCCGAGGTCTCAAGAAATTTCAGAAACTTGGTCCAACAACCCAAGTCTGATAGACCCATGAGCAACTTTGAGAACGAAATGGATAAACTGTGTAAGACGTTAGACAGGTTAAGTGCTGCACAAAGAATAGATGATCCTTTTGTAGAAGCCGGTCCCGCAGACAGCCCAGGACCACCGAACATTTAAATATTCAATTGGAAATAAATCAGAGGAGTGCACTGAGTAAAGGCATAGGAGACAGAGGCTCTAACACCTTTTATCCCCAGGTCACAGTAAAAAGGATCATGAAATCCCTGCCAGGGGATTTTGGTCCTTAGATATTAATGGTTCTCCTATTTTTCAGTGATGACTTCATTCCTCTGACATAAGCAGGTCGCTCAAGTGACTTTTTATCCTCTTGGTAATTATAGATTCCTGGTTTTAGGGGACCGTCCCTAAAGTACTAGGAAAAATGACACTGGACCCCTATTTTCCACAATCTCGGAGACAGAGGATACGGAAATGAGTCACGTGAGGAGACTAAATAAAGGTTAACT